>SSNS01000181.1:954802-1034439 GCA_006937985.1 Aphyosemion australe | reverse complement strand
CTATTAAACTTGTTAAATATTTTTGCTCCTAATTCTCCACATACATTCAGCTGATTTTGACATTTAAGCACAATTTAAGCTTCAGTTCATTTCTTAAGCATCTTCAGCTATCAGTTTCAAAACTCAGCATATGCTGCTAAATTCACAGTTCAGCTAATTGTGAAAATTTAACTATTTCACTATTGCTACTGAAATACCAGAAGTTTAAACATTTCCACTGTCCAGCTTTGTAAACTTTGTATGGAGATTTCAGCTTTCTGCTGTTTAGCAGTTTTTCTTGATTCTTCACCTATTTTTTTGAGCTTCATAACATTTCTTAGAGGTTTTTGCTCATAAATCTTCAAATCCATTCAGCTCATTTTGACAATCAAGCTCATTTTAAGCTTGAATTCATTTCTTAAGCACCTTCAGCTATCATTTTAAGCAATTCAGCATTCAAACGCATTTCTGCTAGAAATGCAATTAATCTAGTTTACCTTCTTATGCTGACGTTTTGGCCATCACTGTGGCCTTCTTCTGAGCTAAGCTGCTGAAAGCAGCTTCACTTCCGCTTCCGTTTATGTGCAGGCAGCAGGGGACGACGATATCGCCCCCTGCTGCCCGTCCATGTGTGTGCCAGTCCATGATGTGAACATCATGGACTGGCACACACATGGATTGTCAACACTGAACAACATAAATACAAGAGATGGATAAGGGAAGCTATCGAAATAAGGAGACGTGGACATGGGACCATGAACAGAGACGACGGGGTGTACACGTTGGACCACGCATGGGACTGCGTCATCAAGGAGGAAAGCGCGGGCAGCAGGGGGCGATATCGTCGTCCCCTGCTGCCCGCACATAAACGGAAGTGGAAGTGAAGCTGCTTTCAGCAGCTTAGCTCAGAAGAAGGCCACAGTGATGGCCGAAACGTCAGCATAAGAAGGTAAATAAGATCTCCTATCTGTGTTTTACAAAGAACGAAAAGTTAAAGGAATAATCAGACAGACACAGGATGAACGTACCGAAGATGATTGTAGGAACACTATTTACACGACTACAACTAGATTATTTTAGCATTTTATTCCCGCTAATGCGCTGCAGAAGTTTGAAATGGAGAAGTAGCTTTTAGCTACTAGCTTTTGCCACTGCAGTCGTTTGTAGCGAAAAGAAACAGAAGAGAAAGTGTCAGAGAATATGGGCACTTCTTTCCGTTCTCCACCCAGTCGTGGTATGAATGGCAGTTTACGTCAAAAAGACATGGCCGCTCTGCCCACAGCTCGACCAAGCGCTCCTCTCTCTGCACGGTCCACTTTCGCCGTGAAAATCCTTAGGTGTAAGTCCAGCATAAGTCATTTTCCAGACAAACTTTGTGAGTTATAAAGAAAAAACTTGATGGGAAAATCTCCAATAATCGAGAAGTCCTACTTCATTGTAGATCCATGAGCTATTCAAACCTTATATTCTACAACTCATTGAAATAAATACAACCATTCAGTTGGTCAACCACTGAATGATCTTCATTATCTCTTTGTATATTTATTTATTTATTTATTTATTTATTTGAACATGGCTCTTTCAGTATACCACACGTTTTATTCTCTTCCTGCATTAATGATTAAATTAGAATCTGTATTTTGTGTCCTTTTGCAGATTTGATAACCCAGCAGCAGTCAGTCCCACTCCCTCAAGACAACTGACTTTCAACTACCTGCTTCCTGTGAATGCATGGCTTCTGCTGAATCCATCAGAGCTCTGCTGCGACTGGACTATGGGTACCATCCCCCTGGTGGAGTCACTTCTGGACTTGCGAAACCTGGCCACTTTGATGTTCTACACATTTCTGGGACTACTGGCCCACCACAGCCTGCGCTACAGACATAGCTCAGCCAAGACAGTCATCATGGTGAGTACTCTAGTCTGTGTAATTTAAAAAAATATTTTTTTATTTATGCATTTGTTTTTTTCAAAGGTGCGGATTGAACCGTGTCAAAGTATACCACACAAAATCATTTGCAAATGATGGCAGACTGTACTCTGTCCTGAGTTGGTCTGTCATCATTTGCAAATGATTTTGTGTGGTTTATTGTCTCTTATTTCCTCAGTTCCGGTTGGGGTAAATGACAAAATCCCTAACAAACCGTAAAGAGTGTTTCTGTTGATGAAAGTGGAGCTTAATGCAAAAGTCTGAAGATTGACAGATTACTCTCTGTCTTTAGTACTTATTGACTCTGGAATTGACCATCTCCAGTTTTTCACTTTTATTACAACTTATATGATTGCCACAAATCTCAAGATTTAGTTTTTATTGGGAAGTCCAATAGTCCAAATTCATTTGCTGGTATTTAATAGCTGACTCAAAGCGTTTTACCTTGTTTTCCCTCCTGAATGCCTATTTATGACAGATCTTGCAGATTTGACAGATTCCAATCTAGAAGGCCAATCCAAAAGGCTTGCATTCAAATCCACTGTAGTGAACATTGATGCATTAGTCATTTGACAGTGTGTTCAAGCATGGCCTGCTCGATCCAACATCTTTTAACAGATTTGTTCTTTCTATCTGTTTTATATACAATGCCAAGTAAAATTACTAAATTTGTCACATGGCTTCACTTCATATCGAAAATGCATCATAACTGTGCACATCATCAATATTGCACTAAATGGCAGTCCCAGATTGCATGCCAAAAACTTATTTGGCAGTTAGATGGACCTCTGCTGCCCTAAATGTCCAGATGATAGAAGATTGTTGCAGAAATGCTAAATCACAAGGAAAGTGTTGTCCATCCATCCATTTTCCTCCGCTTATCCAGGGTCAGGTCATGGGGGCAGCAGCCTAAGCTAAGAGGCCCAAACTTCTCTCAGCCCAGCCACTTGGGCCAGCTCCTTCAGGGAAATCTAAGGCATTTACTGACCAGCCAAGAAACATAGTCCCTCCAGCGTGTCCTGGGACTTCCTTTAGGTCTCCTCTCGGTTGGACGAGCCTTAAAAACCTCACCAGGGAGGCAGTGGCGGCTCGTCCATAGGGGGCGCTAGGGCGCCGCCCCACCAGTCTCACAGGAAGAGGAAGAAGAAGAGAGGAATCACAAAATGTATTTAAAAAACATAAAATTTAAACTAAACGATCTATACACCTTATGGGCTGTAAGTGCTGTGTGTAATCTGCATTTAATTGTAGTTTAATGAAGTTAATACTTTAAACACGGCCGAAACGTCGACGTACTTCCTGTCACGTGTCCTCTCGCGGGCGCAGCAATCTTTACCATTGACTTAATACGGGCTAACTGGCGCATGCGCGCTGGATCCCCAACGACAAGGAATAGGAGAGCTGTTGGGCGCATATGGTTGCGATAGCAAGCAAACGGGGGGAGTCTGCTCAGATCAGGAGGAGGATGCTGATTGGTCAGCTCACCCAGCCCAGACAGAACCGGAAAATTCTCCACAGGCTAGTTCACCGTCCTTTGTTGTTGTGGGGCTGCTGCTAACGTTGACTATGGAGAAAACTAGTAGTTTCATCTTTTTATCATTGGATTCTATGAACCAAGTGGATTTTTTACTATAAGATGGATTATTTTGACCAGCAAGGTAAGACAGAATTTATCTTTTGACTTCATGAAAATAGCTTTGTTTTGCTTTTCATTTGCAGTCATTGGGTGGTGTTGAGGTAGAAAACGTGGATTCTATCGTTTAAAAGAGCCTCTTCCCATTTAGTGTGTGTAAGGTTTGCATATATTGGTCAATATGAAGCATGTTTTTGGAACAACTTTGTTGCTAACTTAGCAACAAAGTCAGTCAATTTCAAGTTGTGTGACGCATAAGAATGGTAATTTGGCGTTCCCTAGTGGTGATATGTGATTAGCGCATCTGAAAAACTGACCTGCAAATAAAGAAAATAACAATAGTTTTTATAGAGCCTCTCAAGATAATAAACATTCACAAGAACTAACATAAAAAAAATAAAAATAAAAAAATGCGCCCCACCCAAAATAAAATTCACCAGCCGCCACTGCAGGGAGGTGTCCAGGAGGCATCCTAACCAGACGCCTGAGCCACCTCAACTGGCTCCTCTTGATGTGGAGGAGCAGCGGGTCTACTCTGAGCCCCTCCTGGATGACCGAGCTTCTCACCCTATCAATAAGGGAGAGCCCAGACACCCTGTGGAGGAAACTAATTTTGGCCGCTTGTATCTGCGATCTCATTCTTTCGGGGACTACCCAAAGCTTGTGACTGTAGATGAGGGTTGGAACCTAGACCAACCGGTAAGTTGAGAGCTTTGCTTTTGGCTCAGCTCTCTATTCACCATGACAGACCGGTTCAACGCCCGCATCACTGCAGACGCAGCACCAATCTGCCAATTGATCTTGCGCTCCATCTTTCTCACACTTGTGAACAAGACCTCGAGATACGAGAAGGCATTCTACCCTTAGAGGAACTGATTATCTTCCCAACTGCTTCACACTCGGCTGCGAACCACTCCAGCGAAAGCTGGAGATCCCATTCTGATGAAGCCAACAGGACCACATCATCTGCAAAAAGTAGAGACTTTATCTTTAGGCCACCAAAACAGATCCCTTCAACACATTGGCTGCACCTAGTAATCCTGTCCATAAAAGTTATGAACAGAATCGGTGACAAAGGGCAGCCTTGGCGGAGTCCAACTCTCACCAGAAACGAGCAGTGGCGTCCCCAAACAAGTTTCATAGGGGTGGCCATGAGGCTAGAGATAATTTTGGGGTGGCACACCAAATTGATCCTCATGGTAACGCTGGGAAAGTTTAGCTTGTGGTGATGTAATAAATCCTCCTTTATTAATTTTCATAAAAAACAAACGATATGCGTCCAACACACTCACATCAAATTTGAGAAACACAAACATTAAAAAAAAAAAAACATTTGAAACAGTTATTTGATATGTTGTTTCAACATTTGTTTTAGAACAGCTTAATTTACCTGTTGTTTCTTCATTAAAACATCCACAAAAACTCTGGTGATTGAAGCTTTTGTTTTGAAAAGGGTGAGCAGCATCGACATAAAAATTTGTTTTTAACTCTAATTATTCATTAAATGTATAA
This sequence comes from Aphyosemion australe, assembly GCA_006937985.1. Taxonomy (NCBI): domain Eukaryota; kingdom Metazoa; phylum Chordata; class Actinopteri; order Cyprinodontiformes; family Nothobranchiidae; genus Aphyosemion; species Aphyosemion australe. The sequence continues at coordinate 1,029,385 of SSNS01000181.1, read as the reverse complement.
TATTTTTATAGGGTTTTACATGTCTTAGAATAGAATAGACTTTATTGATCCCTCAGTGGGGAAATTCACTTGTCACAGCAGCACCATCACTCTAAAGCCCTTTTCAGATTGACATTCTGGAATATGTGTGGACAATTCAGTCCGGTCTTTAACCAGAACTGTGTTTTCAGACACACCACGTTTGCACCGGAACTTGTCCTTTCGGCTGCCTTCACACAGCAGGGAAAAGTTCCAGACGTCTGAGAGGGAGGGGGTGGGGGGGTGGGAAGGCTGTACCCAGATATTGCATAATGCAGCGGGCGTACATGCGTTATTTCCCCAAACAAAGCTAGTAAGTGATAGAATTCCTCTCGCTGATCGGACTTACGTTAAGCACAATTCTGCGCACACGAAGACGCATAAGAGACCTGGATGAAGCTCAATGGTTAATAAAGGAATCACGGAAGCGCTGTGATGCACTCCGTCTCGCTTCCAGGAGACGGTATCGTAGGAGGCGAGCTGCTATGGTTCGCCGCATGCTACAGGAGCGAGCTACCCAGCGTATATGGAAACATTCACGACCAAGTGGCGAAGTTTTCTGGTCAGACGTGTTGAAAAACTTTGCCTTCCCGGTCACGTGATATATGTAATCTAGGTGCGCACCAGCGTCCCCCGCTCCCCTCCTCCTCCCTGTCCGGAACTCGACCTCACCAGTCTGAAGCAGCCACCCTGTCCGTGACGAGTCCGGTCCTGTTACTAGGGGCTTCGTCCGGTCTAATTCAGGAAAAGGTTTACCGGATATTTGCATTCAGACACAAACGTCTTACGGACAGAGTCCCGAACATTTTTCGTTTTTCATGGCCTGTCTGAAGGGGGCTTAAAGGTAATTAGAAGAAGATAAAAAAAAAAAACAAGGATTCATGTATATACACATAGGCAGTAATCTAGTATTGTAATCTTAGATCACTAAAAAAACCACAAATAAAAGATAAAAACAAACTTGGTACGAGCACTATGCAGCATACTGTAAGAGACACAGACAACAATCTGAATCCGGTATTGCACAAGTATAGAACACATACTGAATATTGCATTGGTGTTATTGTGTACCAGGATGATACCAGTACAGCTTAAACTGAGGAGTTATACACTCTTACAGCAGAGGGGATGAAGGATCTGCGATAGCGCTCAGTTTTACATCTGGGATGTCTCAGTCTACCTCTGGAGGAGCTGTCCATAATCTCCACAGTGGAGTGCAGTGGGTGGGAGGGGTTTCTTAAGATGGAGGTCATCTTCCCCAGCATCCTCCTTTCACACGTCTCCTCAACAGAATCCAGTGGGCAGCCCAGAACCGAGCCTAGCTTTGGTAGCTAGCTTGTTCAGTCTCTTCCTGTCTCGGTCAGAGCTGCCTACACCCCAACAGACCACAGCAGAATGAATACCAGAGCCAACAACAGAGTGATAAAAGGATTTAAGCAGCTGGGATTTGACTCCGAAGGACCTCAGCCTCCATCATGAGATGGAGGCGGCTTTGGCCCTTCTTATACAGAGCATCTGTGTTGTGGGACCAGTTCAGTTTACTGTTGAGGTGAACACCCAGGTACTTAAAGGTGTCCACCACCTCAATGTCTGCTCCCTGGATATTTACTGGTGAGTGAGGAGGAGTGTTTCTCTGGAAGTCAATCACCATTTCCTTTGTTTTACTGGTGATTGACTTCCAGAGAAACACTCCTCCTCCCTCACCAGTAAACATCCAGGGAGCAGACATTGAGGTGGTGGACACCTTTAAGTACCTTCATTAAACAAGATAAATTTATGGTTTGTGTGAACATTACTATGACTTATTGAGAACACTGGTCTTCCCTGGAGTGGCTAGTGGGGTGGCCAGCAATTTCCTCGGGGTGGCCATGGCCACCCCTTGGGGGCACCACTGGAAACGATCCTGACTTACTGCCGTTGGTACGGACCAAGCTCTGGCATTGGTCATACAAGGACCTAACAGCCCGTATCGATATCCTTTATCCTCAAGGGGCTTTTTCAGCCATTTTTAAAGGAGTCATCACCTATAATACCGTGGTTATCTACGTCCTATTATAGTCTTTTAGGCCATTAAAATAAATTGTATTGGAAAAATAAATTAAAAATGTGCTTTTCTGATCCTTTTTGTAAAGGGCATATTTTCTCGCGAGATAACACGCGATATTTCGGCAGTGTCGGACGCGCACGGGACTGATGGGCGCGTTGATTGGTGGAAGGAAGCAGCTTCAGCATCTTGCTCCAAAATAACAAGTGTTATAACTGAACCCAACCTGGCAGTGACCTACGGGATCCAACAGTACGAGCCCAAGCCTCGCCTCGTGCGTAATGGCTTCCTCGCTTGTTGTTGATTTTTTTTCAGCGAGGCGCCGTATACCTGAAAATGATGGGACACGGCATTGGAGATCTGTAAACAGTCTAGACGGGACAAAGCAAGCTAAACAGCCTGGCATCGGCTCATCATGCTGTTGTGAAGATCGAATACACAAACCGAGTGGACTTTTTTTTCCAAGGATCAGCAACGGTAAGACATAATTTAAGCGTTTCACGTTATAAAATGAGCTTTATTGTGCTGGTTTGTTCGCTGCTGGCCTCATATTTGGTTATATTTGGCCTTTGTGACGACATATAGGCCAGAGCTCAAGTTCTCGTTTTGGAGTGCGTGTGCTCGTGGGGTGCATGTGAGCTGGTTGAAGAAGGCAAGAGTAAACAAACGCGTCAATGTTAAATATCGGCTTCTCGGCCAGTGAACAATCATTAGGAAGCCATTATAGACATTTTTTCAAGTGGAAAAGTGAAAATTTCAGGTGATGACTCCTTTAAACAGAAATATGTAGTGTATAATTAATTTTATACATTGTATAATTCCTGAATGACCTCAGTGTTCAGAAAATAGGGCAGCTAAGACCAGTGTGTATTGCTGTGGCTCATGTGATGTTATTTCATAACTTTTTTACACTCCTGTCTGTTTCACATTACACTGCTTTTACTTTCAAATTCCGTTTTCTTTTTTTTAATGGCAGCAGCAAAAGATTGTATGCATGTTTCATACTAGAACTTTATATGACACTTGGATAGAACCCCATTTTCTTTAAGGCCCACATGATAGAGCATAGTAGTTTAGCATTGTGTTAATTAAACAAAAGACAGTGGTGAGGTAAATTCAGGTTTATTACAGTAAACGATAACATCTAATTACGCAAATATTTACCTGGAATTTCATGTTTTCCTAACATAATGCATCCCTGATTTGGCATCTTGTGAAATGGTGATGCTAGTGAGCAGTGTTCCATGGAGCCCTGAAAATCAACCATATTGACAAATGAACAAATAAATGATAAATGACCCGTACTTGTATAGCGCCTTTCAGAGTCAGAGGACTCCAAAGCGCAACAAGCTGATTCACTTACACAAACTTCTGATGAGTAGATCAAATCCACCTGAAAGTCATCTAAAAACCATGCTGTCGCTTGACAGAGAGGCAGGGAGGATGAACTGCAGCATTCTTCAATATACAGTCAAGTAATGACATTGTGACAATTTTTTACATTCACATGCTTCCCTTTCCTCATATGATACACATTAAGGCTCTTCAATGAGGGAGTTTGATATCTTCATTTATGTAAACACTGTTTTTCTCTTTTTCTCCCGAGCTCTGACACGAGTAGTTCTTTAAACTCCTCAGAATGATTTGAAAAGGCTCCTAGGATGGAAACAGTTTAACAATGAAAGAACCCCTGTTGTGTTTTTACAAGGGCAGAGAACTGGCGTTACCAGATACAGCAGTGGAAGTTCTTTAGTTCCAGCAGGCACGTCCACTTCTTCATAGACACGGCAAAAAGAATTAAGGTTTTATTCTGGAGCAACATATTGGAAGCCACCATTATTTACCAGATTACTTATTTTATTCTGTGTTTTTTGTCCAGGCTCTCATCTCGGGACAGTCTGGTTTTAATTTGTATTATTTTTCTGCTGCTTTCTGGTTCACATAGTAACATAGCATCAGACAAAAACAAAAGTAAAAAAGGTAATTACCAGCAATAAAACGCAGCGCTTCAGCTTAACATTTGAGGGAAAACATGGGTGGTTATTGCTCACAGTGGGATACAGAAACAAATTAGCATCTGGTGGGCAACAGGCTCATAGCTCTCACAGGTCAGTGAACGTCCACACAGCCTTTCTCTAAAGAGACATTTGTAGGAGCAACACAAGTGGACACAAAATAAACTCAGTTATGGGTTTCACAGTGTTTACTGTTTACAAGAATCTTTTTAGAATATGTTGCGTGAGATTAGTGTGTCACCTAAACCTACTTAAAAAGAGCGTCATGTGTAGCTTCAGATTAATGGTTTGCTCTGGGAAACCCTGCTTACAGTGGCTACTGGTATTGCATGAAAACAAAGTGGTATGACCTCAGTTAGTTCAAAATAATTAAACTTCTCAAAGTACTAATGCATTCTGCAACAGAATGTAGCTCAAGACAAACGTCCTTTCTGGGGCACAGTGAAGGTATTTTGGTGTTGATCTAGAACAGGGGTTCCCAATTTTTTTTCTTTGGGGACCCCCTTGCCTGTGTCCAAGACAAGCCAGGACCCCCAACCCCTACACGCATAAACACGTTAAATGTGATTAATTTGCAAACTTTGTACAGACATGCAGAGTTATAACTTTTATATGGAGTTCTGATTATACTGTAGGGTGTGTTATTGGGATTTTATAAGTGTAATTTTTACAAATAAAATCTTGCTAACCTCACAACCTCAGCAAAGACAAAATTATGGGGACCCCTGTAATCTTGTGGGGACCCCATTTGGGGTCCCGACCCCTGATTTGGGAACCCCTGATCTAGAACATGGATTTCTTCCTTCCACTAAGTTTTCTGAGTTACACACATATCCCATGTCTTTAGCCCCTTTTTCAGTACATTTTTAGTTCTGAAATAAATGTGTTATTTTTTTAACACTCCTTCCTGTCAGTTAACCTCACAATCAGATTGTTACTCGATCACTAACAGTCATTTCTGTTGTTTTTTGTTTACACTGAATTTCAAACATGCAAATGTGCTAAGATCTGCTGTTTGTCATGTTTGACTGTTTTTCAGCTCCAGAGTAAAGAAATTGACTCCCTGACAGCTGATCATTGTTATTTCACTGATGCAGTGTGTGGATTAGGCCTGAAGTGTTAAATTTGCATTGGCACAGGAACTGGTGTATGTAGGTTTTCTCTGCTAGCTTATTAAACCTCTGAGACGAGATCAGTCAGTTTTGTGTGTTGATGCTCATCGAAAGGAACTTTTTTGGCAGCAGAATATTTTTTTATTAGCACTTTATTGCTCATTTTTAAGCAGGAATTCTGAACTGTCTTTTCCCCTCTTTGTTTCTTCCTCAGGCGTTGTCTTTGATCGTCCTGCCTTTTGTTCCAGCGTCCAACCTCTTCTTCCCAGTGGGTTTTGTTGTGGCAGAGAGGGTTCTTTATGTTCCCAGTATGGGATTCTGTGTTCTCATAGCACATGGATTCAAGATTGTCTCTCACAAAGGGTAAGTGTTTGTGTGGAATTATGGTTGCATATAAAATTGCAATGTCAGAATCATTACTTTGCTTCAATAAAAGTTTTCAAGGAAAAATTCAAGCATCTGCCAAAAATCAACAATGGCGTGCGGGTGGCTAATTTTACCAAAATCATTTTAAAGCCCCAGTGTGTAAAAATATTTGACTCCTTAGCGCCACGCAGTTCAGAGTAGGTATTGCAACTACAGTAGCCCACACGCATCAAAAAGGCAATGTGTCATTGTGCTGGGGCTCACACGGCTGTTTTATTTACTGTTTCTGCTGCCCTGCTGCTTCCTACACTCAGCGTCTCTCTCAGGGATTTGGAGAGCCCTCTGTCCGTGTCCTGTTCCAGTAAATGTTACATCTTCCATTACTGCTGCGTCACTCGTCTCCCTCTCCTCCGTGGCCATCCGCACACCTCCACAGTTATAAACGACTTCCAGCTTTCAATCCAGAAATCACATGCGGTTAGAGCAGGGCAAGCAACTCAAGAGGAAGGAGCAGGATTTCCTCAAACCAGCAATGCTGCCCCGAGAGAACCGGCGCCAACCCTGCACAACATTTAGAGGGAGGAGAACTTTCATGTCAAAGCGCAAACCCGAAACGCAGAGCATTATCTTGTATGTGCTACGGTATTTCAAGATGGTGCATGAATATGGAGCATTGACCACAGTCTATATTTATAAAAAATGGTAAATTTCAAGCTAATAGGAACATTTAGAATAGACGTTGGTGAGAAATATTAATAAACAAGGACAAGTTTGTGAACGGGAAACAGAATTTGAAAGTAAACAAGTAAAAATATTACAGTACATTAATCCAAACCAACCAGGCTAGGCTTTTTTCCTTGATTTAAGCAAAACATAAATATGTTAAACACTTGGTAAAAAAAAAATCTCCTTTTTCTTTGGGCGTGTGTAGGGCTGGGCGATATGGCCTAAAATCAATATCACGATATATTAAGGAGTTCACCTCGATAATGATAAATGGACGATAACTACATGTATGAGCAAAAACTAGATGGCGCTGTCAAATGTATTGCGTTGAGTCACGTTGTCATGTGACTCGAGGTGGTACAGCTTCTTAAAGGGACATGTATGTCACCAACCTACACATATCTTTTCGTTTTTTTATTATTGAATTCATTGACATGGGAAAAACGGTAACGTTAAAAGTCAGAAATTTTGATAACAATACATTTTTGATTTCTTGCCCAGCCCTAGGTGTGTCCCTTCAGGGGTCTCCACAGCTAATCACCTGTCTCCATTTAGTCCTGGCTTCTGCATTCTCTATCCTTACACCTTCATGTCTGAACTTCACACCTGTCCTCCACATGTCCTCTTTCACCACATCCATTGATCTCCTTTTTTTCACCACATCCATTGATCTCCTTTTTAGTCTTTTTTGCAGCCTCATTATCCTTCTACCTTTGTAATCATTGTCCTGCCTCTGGACATGTCCAAACATCTCGGTCTGTCCTCTCTTACTTTACTTTAAAACATCTAACATGAGCTGTCCCTCTGATGGACTCATTCCAGATCCTATCCATCCTCGTCACTCCTGAAGAGAACCTCAACTTCTTGAGCTCTGTAACCTCCAGTTCTGTCTCCTGTCTTGTCCTCATGGACACTGTCTCTAAACCAGACAACATGGCTGCTCTCACTACTGTCTTCTTTCATTCTTATTGAAACCCTTATATCACACCAGACACGTTTCTCCACCAATTCCAACCTGCTTCACATACTTCTTCACCTCTTTTCCACCCTCTCCGAAGCTTTGGACCATAGACCCTGAGTCCTCAAAGTCCTTCTTTACTTCTACTGTCTGTAACATCACAGTTCCACTTGTGTCCCTCTCATTTACACACATGGGTTCTTTCTGGCTGTGACTAATCTTCATTCCTCTGTTTTTAAGTACACATCTCCACCTCTCTAGCTGTTCCTCTACCTGTGCCCTGCTCTCACTATAAATCACTGTTATCTGCAAACATCATAGTCCACGGAGACTCCTGTCTATCATCTGTCAGCCTGTCCATCACCAAAGCAAACAAGAAGGGGCTCAGAGCCGATCCTTGATGCAGTCCCACTCCACGTTGAACTCATCAGTCACTCCTACAGCACACCTCACTGCTGTCTCACAGCTCTCATACGTGTTCTGCACCACTCTAATACTTCTTGGCCACTCCAGACCTCCTCATGCACCACAGTTCCTCTCTCAGCGCCGTTATGCACTTCTGAACTTCTCTGTACTACTCCTTCAGAATGTTTAAAGCAAAGGTAACATCTGTTGTACACTTTCCTGGCATCAAATCGTGCTGCTCACAAATACTCACTTCTAACCTAAGCCTATCTTCCACAACTTTTTCCAAGAGCTTCATTGTATAACTCACTAGCTTTGTTCTTCTGTAGTTTCCATAATTCTGTAAGCCATCTCTGCTGCCATGTCTTTAATCACATAAAGTGAGATTAAAAAAATAGCAGCATAAAATAATATGTTAGACGTGATGGTCTATGGCACCTTATAGGGCTCCTGGGAGCACCAGGTTGGTGACCCCTGTTCTAAAGACTTACTTTTCCATAAAAAGTGTCACCAACTTTGCAGCAGTCTAGGTTCTACTGCAAACACACATGTACGCTCTGTGCGTAAGCGGATGTCTATGGTTATTGGCTAATCCTAAGTGGCGCTCAATTCAAACTGCATGGGGGTTAATGGGACGGTGGGCGAGCTTAACAAAAATAAATAAATCGACATATTGCCTGCATTATATGAGGGTACAGGGTAAGACTATCACTTTTAGGGCTTTAAAAATTAATCATACATAGTTCTGAAAGAGGGGTAACTCCAGACTTCTGCTTTAATGAAATGATATTGCTACAACATTTTTATGAGAAGCATTGCTAGAACATGCTAGTTGTCTCTAATAAACCCACTTTAGCCAGTTATTAACAGTATATAGAGTGTTTAATGAATTTGCTATAGGTTCTGCTGTTTGGATGGGATAGCCACAAAACTTGAATGTCAATGAGACTCCAAGACATTCTCTCTTAAAACAATTAAAATGCCTTTACTTTTATGGAATAGCCATCTGGACTAATAAAACTCCAACACATTTCTGCATACAAGACTTCTTCAGAGAGTCAGCCAGATTTGTGTTGCATTTGTGTGGGCTGTGACCATTGTTGTAGAGCAATAAAAAGGCCCTGCCCTGTTGCATTTGTGTGATCATGTTTAAGGTCATGCCGATGGAGGGTTCCCCTTCACAGGTGGAGCTATCCTATTGGTGCATCATTGCTGTAACTTGAGATTGATTGAAATTTGTTTGACTCCCTTAGGGAGGCTTGTATGCAGAGTTTCACTCGTCCAGCTCATGAAGCCATAAAAATAAGGGAATTCAAATAGTTTTTAAACAAGATCGTTTTGGAGTCTTTGAAACTCTACTTAATCCAACCTTTAAGAAGAATCAAATGAGTTTGCAGCATCCTAACGTTTGCATCATCATCATTAGTAAATCAAATTAATCACAACCCAATACTAATGTGGGCCATGTGTGAAACATAGCACTTTTATTTTAAATATGAAAATACTTACAGATTGGTAGATTTTTAAGCATATGACTTGACGAACCATTATATGTTTATTTCTGTTGCTGTTTTTATTTAAACTTATCAGTAATCATGAAATGTGGCACATTCCTCCAAGGAACTGTTGAAAATAAAATAATCTGATGACACTAAAAAGCCCCTTCTAGTAAATGTTGGATCCTCTGAGTTGTATTCTGAGTTTTTGTTGAGGATCACAGGGTTTGTCTCTGATTATTCCTGCTAACAGATAAGCTAATATCACTGAATTTATAAACCAGGGGTGGGGTGAGGGGGTGACTTAGGGGGCTTAAAGGAAAAGTTCGCTTTTTTAGACATTAAGTTTTATGTCTTCCTTCACCCACCCAGTGCTCTGTAACCTTTGACCCATTTCACACACACACCCCCCCTGCTCAGAGATTTTCAGGGGAGAAGTGATTCAGAAAGGTAGTTCTGGCTAGTTTCGGGGGCGCTTTATCTGCGCCGTTTAGCCTCACAAAAGGATTAGCCTCTGAAAACATGGCAAATTTACATCTCACAAACAAAGAGAAAAAATTTACGTCACCTTACAACGGGACTAGTTTTTGTCATTCGTATCCCTGCGCCGCTCCCCGCGGATATTAAACAGCGCTTCGTATGTCAGCTGTTTCACTGCCGAATGCCGAAAACATGTCAGACTCTGTCTCATCTGATGACGAATTTCATTTTAACACTATATCAGATGAAGAAGAAACTTATTTTACTACTAGGATATCTTTATGAGCCAGAGTACACGGATGAAGAATTGCATTTGCTATACAAAACACACACATCAACACAGATTGTTGACAAAGCTACTGCAGTCTATGATCAACCATCGGTGTAAAGATGATTGCATAAATAATGCGCTAAAATGCGAAGATGATTGCATGAATACGGCAGACATAGCGGAATAAATAATTTTTTTAAAACAAAACTTACCCAGATTTCTGGTACGGCCGAACTCTTCAAAAACAGTCTTTCACTTTTCCCGAACTTTTTCCTGATGTAATCATCCTCTTTGAAGTGTGCACTGCACAAACGAAAGGTTTTGACTCGTTCCAGCCGAGTATCCTTGGAGTAGCCGATTGCTAAAAGCCATGATGCCTTAGAGAAACGTCCTTAGCAGGAAAAGTGTCAAACCGAAAAGGTGATCCTTATTGTTACAACCTGGGAACCTGCAGGTATGCACCATGGCTCGATATATTTAAGAAAAACTACTTTTAAGTGAATTTAGAAGTTGTTGTTTCACTCATACAGCCAGGATTAGCAGCCAGACACGAGCCCGTTCTATAGATGGTGCGGTGAGCGGCGCAGGGATACCAATGACAAAAAGTAGTCCCGTTGTAATGTGACGTTGTAAATTTTTTCTCTTTGTTTGTGAGATGTAAATTGGCCATGCTTTCAGAGGCTAATCATTTTGTGAGGCTAAACGGCGCAGATAAAGCGCCCCCGAAACTAGCCAGAACTACGTTTATGAATCACTTCTCCCCTGAAAATCTCTGAGCAGGGGGGTGTGTGTGAAATGGGTCAAAGTTTACAGCGCACTGGGTGGGTGAAGGAAGACATAAAACTTAATGTCTAAAAAAGCGAACTTTTCCTTTAAGCCCACGTTGTTTTTTCAAACGCCCCGGGTCTTTTGTGATGCATGGGCGAAGCGGGGGAGGGGGAGGGCGGCACGGGGGCTGCGGGTGGGAGCTAAAGCCTCTGGTTTAAAGTCAAGTTACTTCTAAGCCAGACACCCACTTCACCTGAAGCCACGTGATCTCACAAGAGAAAGTTCTTTTCATAGTTGTTTGGCTTGTGGACTGATTAATTTTGCTTGGTGGGAAGTTAAAGAGAGAAAGAAGGTAAGAAAGACTAAAATAAAAAAAATAACTTACCAGACAAGAATGGAAAAAAGTATGTTGTAAAGTGCAAAGAATATATTGTAAGAAAATTAAATTTCATTAATTAATTATATTTTTCAAATACTTTCGAGTTATCTAAACTATTCATTAGAGAACCGCCAAGGAGAAACAAATCCAGGAAAAGTATTGATAGTCTGAGTACCTGTGTGTTCTTTTTTCAGTTTCTACCTGCTATGGCTAAACTAAATACTTTCTAAATATACTAATCCCAGATATAGTAAATCATGCAGTGTTTTAGCACAATTAGGCTAGTTGCTGGTGAGAGTTCTCAGTCTTTCTACCAATGAATATTCCTCCTCCCTACCCTACGAGGAGTCGTCAATGTTGTTAACCCATATTGTGTTAGACTGGTTGTTTTGATTAGATGCAGGCAGGTGTGACCTAGACTGAAACTGTTTAAAAATCAGGCTCAATGTAGGTGCTAGAAAGGCGAAACCTGAGGACCCCCCTCTGCTTAATTCAGGTCTTTCCTGTTTGACATAGATGGCTTTCTTTATTCCTCTCCTCTGGTTTCTCCTCCTGCATCTAATCAAAGCAACTAGTCCAACACAATAGGGCATGATGGGGTAGGGAGGAGGGTTATTCGTAGGTAGTTTCAGCTTGTTAAGCAACAATAGACAGCTATGAGGATGAGAAGCGAAATCTCATGTTGCCATAATAAAGAGGATTTACCAGTGTAGCGAAAGTCAGGAGCAAAGACCATCATCTTGTTTTGATTCTGGTCCAGTCCTGAAGCCCTGATTTTGAACCATTAACACTTCTGGTGTTTAATGTGTCTTGTTCACATTCATTATAGTTTGCCTCATCAATATTATTGCATTAATTATATTGTTGAATAAATCTAGAATTGCACTGCACAGCACATTATTTCTGCCATCGACCCCCGGACTTCAGGGCTAAGCCCCGCATAAATAGAATGTCTGGCTCCGCCTCTGTTATAAACGCCTTATTTTATAAATTCTGTCTTAAACATCTGGTGATGTTCTTTACTGATCATTTATTATAAATTGTGAACTGGAGATACGTATGGGATGCTTCCTGTAGGATGTATAAACCAGTGTTCCTACAAGGTTTCAAAAAGTCTTAAAAGTGTTGAATTTATGAATTTGGACATAAGACTTTGAAAAGCCTTGAAAAAGTCTTGAATTTTGATATCTGGGTCTTAAAAATTGTGCTGTACTTTAAAGCTAAAACAAATACTCAAATGGTTTGAATAAATTCCTCGGATCATTTTACGAAGCTTCATTCATTTCACGCACCGCAACCTGAACACATTCTACTGGTGAACAACATGGTCATCTAGGTGTTATGGAGGAAAATAAAGAAACCAGCAAATACAAAAACACTGTAAAAGTCAAAAACGTTCTAAAGTTTGGGATCCACCATCAATCCACAAGCAGGTTTTTCTAAAGCTAATGCTAGCAGGTAGCACGTTCACAATCAAGTTTTATCGTGAAACTTATTGAACTCTTCAAGAGAAAGAGAAATCCCCAGATGTTATTAGCATTACCAGTAGCTTACTACTGAACATGTTAATGAAATGTATTAATTTCTACTGATCATATGTGGATATATGTAGATATGATATTTTGAGAAAAGTGAGTGATAATACAATCCAATTTGTACAATGAAATATTAATTAACTATAAATATCAGACGGGAAACAGGGAACTAGACAACACTCCATAGGTAGGTATTAAAGGGGACCTAGAATGTAAACCAACATTTTCCTTGTTGTTGTTGAATAAGACAGCTTGGGTGGTCAACAGTAGCATGTCAAAAATTCAAAGCCGTGTGTGACCTACTTTTTATGTAAATTAGAAAGTTGAAAAAGGCGAGAGAAAACCTCCTGTTCTGAGAAAGCCTTCCTTAACACGTCATAAGTGGGAGCCACGCCTCCTCAAACCTGCATGTGTCTGAGGCCTTCTGGGGAAACCAACCAATCAGCATGTCCTGGCCGAGTGGGAGGGGTAAACAGCTCTTTCCACAGAAGGCCTGAGTAAGGGGGTTTAGAATGGCCTGTATCAGGGCTCCTGGGACAGATGAAAGCCAAAAAAAGAATTTCTTATGCTTTTTGGAGGCTCAAAGCTCTGTTTTAGATTGTTGATTAATTGCATTCTAGGACACCTTTAAATTTTTATATAAATGGTCTTAAAAAGACTTGAATTTAACTTGAAGAAACTTGTAGGAGCCCTGATAAACACCAGCTGGTGATATAGAATCAACTATACTTATAAATGATGTTTCAAATGAATTCAGATTAAAACAGCCATTGTGAAGGCAGCTTTCATGGCCTGCAGGAGGGATTCATATAGATCAACCAAACAGTGGAGTCCTGCCGCTATTGCTGTCACACCTCTGGTCAACGGTATTTACTATTGTGTCTTTGTTTTTGTATTGTGTATATAGCCAACGGGTTGTAATCAGAAATATGTGACCAGTTTGCTCCTACAGCGCTAGAGTCTGATCATATAGTTGATTGATGTGAATAAGATCAACATTGTTTGATTTGTATGTAATGAAGGCCTGACTGTGGGAACAAGGACACATGTCATAAAGGCTTCACATTGATGTGTTTTGCAGACAATTAAAGAAGATTTCCTGGCTGATGATCGGAGTGCTGTTAACGACACATGCAGTGAAAACGTTCAACAGAAACTGGGACTGGGAGTCAGAATACACTTTATTCACCTCTGCCCTGAAGGTAAGATCTCTAGAATGTGACCATGTCACCAAAACAATCTCTACTGTTTTCCAGTGTTAAAGAAACTATTTTTTCTTTATGGATGCTGTGGTGAAGTTCTTTGCATAATCTTAATGGATAACTCAACTTTGATAATTCAGCCTTTTACAAAGGAGATTGGAATGTTTATTAAGTGTTGTGTCATTCCAGGTTAACAAGAACAATGCCAAATTGTGGAATAATGTTGGCCACGCTTTAGAGAACCAGAATAATTATGCAATGGCCCTGCGGTATTTTCTCCAGGCTACTCATGTCCAGCCAGGTGAGAGACTTCAATTAGACACACATAAGGCATTTTGACACTTTCAGATGAAATGATGGTATTCTACAGTTGGTGGAAAACGTGCTGCGGTTAGTGGATTGAAAGGATTTTTAGTTTTTGTGGGACCTCACAGAATGTTTTTGGTGGTTGGGTGCTCTGTGTGCGATCTCACCTTCAGAGAAACTGCCTGATATCTTGCCAGTGTGGGAAGCAACCTGAAGATCAGGCCATTCTAGGGCCAACATGAACAGAAACCACCTACAGCTGTGGCCAAAGGTTTAAAGGATAACGGCAGTATTGTTTCATGAACTTGGATCTAGATTCATGCATTCTTTTGTCTTTTTTCCTACTTAATAAATAAATTAGGGGTGGGACTCGATTAAAAAATTTAAAAATAATGACAGAGAATCAAAACAATAGTCATTGACATTATTATTATAAACACAAGCTCTTTTAATAAAAAAAATGCTTTTAAATTGTATTTCAATTCAAAACAATTGAAGAAAAAAAAAATATATATATCACTGGCAAAAATAGGATAGACCTAAAAGTACAATACTGTTTTAAGTATATTTTGATAATGGTATTTTCTTTAAAATAATAATAATAATAATAATAATAATAATAATAATGCAATTTGATTTGATTTAGCATCATTAGAGACAGAAATGAAGGCAAAAACACATCAAGAGGGATTTCTGATCACTCATTTGATTGTAGTTCTAGTTGTGTTTGGAGCACATATAAAAGGTTTACATGGTCTTGTAGCCAAGGTTCTGAGCTTTGTTTAGAGGTGCAGCTTGACTATATTGATATTTAGGGCATGTATTTTGCTGCTAAACGTCAACATACCCCAATTGGGGGACCCTCGGGCTTAAAGGGTTAAATGCGTTAATTTTTTTTAACGCGTTATTTTTTTCTAATTAATTAATCATAATTAACGCATTAAATTCCCACCCTATAATAAATTGATAAATTAAAAACAATAATCATAGCACAGATCATCAGGTCACTCTAACATTATGGAGTTTTTGTAAACTATCATCATAAAAACCAAGGCAGCAAACTTTGTGACCATATTTGTGTTGCTCTTAACCCCGTGGCCACGGCTTTATCTTACTTCTGTAAAACACCTCGCTCAAAATTCTTATAGAAACACGAGGAAGTTTACTAATATGCCACATCGTCTCATTGTTCCTGCAACAGTCATAAAAAACTGGCATGGCATGCAGTAAACAAATACTTTCACCTAAAAAAAGGCTGCATATGAAATAACAAAAGCCATTGTTTATTTGTTACACAATCAGCTTCTGTTACTACGGTTGTTGGATTTCCTGTTGCCCTTGATAAATGGGAAACAGAAGATGGGATTAAAAAAAACAGGAAAAACAAACAAAAGTGTCATTTAAAAAAAATCCATGACAAATGAACAGAATCAAGGACAGTTTAAATTTAGACTGTGCTTAATGGTGTCCTACTTAATAAATAACGGAGAGTTTTGTGCAAGCAGAATAAAATTGAAGGAGTTCCGTCTGGATGAAAGGGATGACTGTTGGAGCGTTAAATACATGTCTACTGGCTCTTGATCTTCTCTCCTCACATGGTTAAAAGCCAGCCCGTTGTTCTGAGTCCACCCATTAAACACTGGTATCTCATGACTGCTCTCAAACAAACCTAGAGCAAAGTTCTATCACTTCATTACATTGAACAGGCGGCTGCCACAGCTTAGGCCGCTTCCAGGTTTCAGAATTCCTGTCGTTTCGCAGTTTTCAGGAAGTCTGTCATCGGTGTTTCCCCAAGATTACCAATGTAAACACATCAACCCAGTGGGGTTTCCTGCTATAATAATCAAGAACCAGCTCTTCATGCCCCGGCTGACCTGCTGCAGTGCTTCGCTGCTTTTGGCCCTCAGCAGGATTTATTTGCTTCCAGTCTGCTACAACTCAAGCCTTTTCCTGTAAAATATACAAAGAAGTCAAGCGTATTTATTTATACTTGGTATGAGCTTGGTCTAACATGGAGAATACTTGTTCAAATGTGTTGAAATAACAATAATTTGTAAAAACAGGTTCTCGTTTTTCTTTCTGTAGATGACATTGGGGCTCACATGAATGTTGGGAGAACCTACAAGAACCTGAACAGGTCCAAAGAGGCAGAAGAAGCTTATTTGGTTGCCAAATCCCTGATGCCACAGGTATGTAATCATTTCACATGCAGTTCATACACTCCACATCTCCATGGAGGCTCATCTGTCATCCAGGCTTTTCATAGTTTCAGCTTTGATTTGTTTGTAGTGCTTGTGTTTGCAGCCCCACCGAAGTAGGTACATTTACGTAGATGTCACCACACTCATCAATGTGACTCCACCCGTGAGCATGTTTTGGCATGAATGAACTATTTTAGATTGCATGACACTGTTCACTAGTTGTTTACCTCCAGTAGCTGCCCCGCCCACCTCATCGCTCTGATTAGCATTTAGCAGCTAAAGCTAACTTTGATATCCAGCTGTCACTAAGTGCTACACCAGTTTCAAGTTGTGGTTACATAAAATACATGACTGGAGCCACAAATATCACACATGCTTGATATTCTTGGAAACTGCTACAATAAACTAATTTACTTTACATAACTGAGATTAGACTCCTTTTGTATTATTTTGTTTTTACAATATTACAAACTCTTTAAGACTAATGACATATCTGCCTACACCTCATCAGGTTATTCCAGGAAAGAAGTATGCAACACGCGTGGCCCCAAATCACCTCAATGTTTATATAAACCTGGCTAATCTGATTCGGGCCAACAACTCACGGCTGGAGGAGGCTGATCAGCTCTACAGACAGGCAATCAGCATGAGACCAGACTTCAAACAGGCCTACATCAGCAGGTAAGAGCTTCTGAATCCTGGATATTGGATAAAGACATAGTTTGTCCATTATGAAGTGCGTCTCAGTGTTTATAATTGATAAATAGTTGCCATCTTTCTCATTGTACATTATTTTTATTAGGAAAATTCCACTTTCCATCCTACAGCGCTGATGAGCTAAAGGCTAGTCTAAACTAACCAAATCCAAAGTGTACTTTCTGTTTTTTAACAGTTTTTGTGCCATTGTATAAAACTTTATTTTCCATTACTTGTTTTTTTTCCCTGACATTCTGTGGCAAACTTTTATTTGTAAAGAGCTTTATAAAACCCAAGAGGAGCTACACATTCATAGATGGAAAAAAACCTGAAAATTGTATTAAAATCAATAAAAAACTGAAGTTAAAAGCAGATTAGAAATTAAAATAAAAACGGAAAGTTCTGGCACAATCACAACACTCCTGGGTATTTAAATGTTCGATGGAAAAGGTATGTCAGTAACACAACAGGTCAGGAGGCTTGTTCCACAGCTTTGAGGCTGCCACGGCAAAGGAGAGAGAGGTCACCCCACCGAAAGTCAAATTTCTTTATAGAGCGCCCTTCACAGATGGAGACATCACTAATTTTGACCATGGAACACCCCCAAATAATTGACCAGATGACCTCATGTCTCTGTTGTTTGTTCAAAGAAAGAATGTTAGACACAAAAAAGGGCATGGTTGTTACACCCCACGCCATCTAGGTGGCCAGGGGTAACAATAAAGGAGGCATGTCCAGATGTTAAAGGCATGGTGTGGTGTTTATTAACCTTCACAAAAAGTATTATATACAGAACTCAAAGTAAACCGGCGGGAAACAGAATTAATAAAGGTCTCATACTCTTACAAAGCAAACCAAACCCTTAACTGAGGTGAGTGTCTTAGCATGTCTCTCAAAAGATATCACAGTACTGTCACACGAATCAGTAGTTAACCCACAATTACTCTCAAACGGTTTTCAAAATGAGCACCCAAATGTTTTTCATAAACCGTAAGAGACAGAGCTGGTAAAACCCAGCAACAGACAACAGAACAGAGCTCCTCTCTGTCCTGCTGCTCCACGAATCTGAGGAGTGGCTGAGCTTTAAAGCAGAGTCAGGGCTGATGGGAAGTTGAGGCAGCTGGTGCAGCCAATTTGGAGGCAATTAGTGGGAGTGAAGCCAACTTCTGCAGATTTTCTCCTCACAATCACTCAGGAAGGAAAGCAGAGGAGAAACTTAAAATAGAAAAACAGCCAGGGGCCGTAACAATGGCCATGAATACATTAAAGAAATAAAAATTAACAGGAAGTCAATTTAGCTGTTAGCTCATCAGACCTAAACGCTGTTTCACTGAACTGAGGCTCTTCAGTCATTATTGATAACTTTTATACAAAATCGAGCTTTAAAATATCTTAATGGGCTCTATGCACGCTCCAACTTCCGCATTCCACATAAGACCGCACTCCTATGTTTGGTTGTCATAAGTCGTCGGTGAAGCTGTGACATGGCTGAGAGTTTGGAGTTCACCCGGTGCTTCCTGGAGTTACCAAAAGTTACAATCAATGATGTAAGGCAAATTTTCTCTTTGTTTAGATGATAAAAAGAATAAAGTGGTTCTCTCGAATTTTTTTAAAAAACCTCTACCAATAACACACCCGACCAAAAAGCCATGAGCAACTAACCTCCAGGAAGCACCGGGTGAACTCCAAACTCTCAGCCATGTCACAGCTTCACTGACCACTATGGCAACCGGACATAGGAGTGCGGTCTTATGTGGAATGCGGAGGTTGGAGCGTGCATAGAGCTCATTAGGCCTTTAAAGTCTTCTTAAAATGCCTTATGTCACACATTTAAAAGCTTATAATATCTAGGCGATATAAAATGAAACGTACCAAAACAAAAAACCATACCTACACCCAGCTGTAAAGGGTTGTACACGTTGCTGTTTCAGTCATATTTAGTTTTTTTGACCAGGGGGGAGCTGCTGCTAAAGATGAACAAGCTATCTGAAGCTCGTGATGCCTACCTCCGAGCCTTGGAGCTTGATGGCGCCAACGCAGACCTTTGGTACAACCTGGCCATCGTCAACATCGAGATGAAAGACCCGTCTGAGGCGTTGAAGAATTTCAACCACGCCCTGGAGCTCAACCCGCGCCACAAGCTAGCGCTCTTCAACTCAGCACTGCTCATGCAGGAGTCTGGTGAGTTATGAGAATCTAAGAAAATCCTGGATGGTCCTCCACAGCATTCTTAGTGTTTTCTTTTTATCTAAGTGCTTTTTTCCAGTGTGGGGGTGTCTTTGTGACAGCAGAGTAATAGTAATTGACTCAGGTATGAGACGAAGCCTGTTGGTTGGGAGCATTAGTCAGCTCCTGAATTAGACTTGGTGCTGCCAAGAGGCAAGAATGAAGAAAGTGACCTTATATTACCTTTAGGGTGGAACTCCTCGGAACTTTCCCTTATCTCGGAAGTAAAGTGTGCGTGCACCAACACGACGTTCACAGCCAAGTTTCTTTTACTCCATGCTTCACCAGCGTTGTGACAGGAAAAACAGGAGCAGTTTTACTAACAGCAGGTTTAACTGGAGCTCTGGGCAGTTTTTGTTTGCTTTCTTTGGCCCAGCAGAAACCTGAAGGTGTTCAGTTGTGAAGAATAAACCTGAACAAAAACATGTTCACTAAATTTACGTTAAGTGCTTGACACAGCCATAATAAATAAGTGCTTCGGTAGCATCAGGATCACTTGATTGTTTTTTTTTTTATTTAAAAGCTTCAAACTAAACTCAATGTAATAACATATTCACACACAGTAGCTTGTAAAAGTTATGTTTTTCAATTAAAAAAAGATCAAAAAGTGGTGTTTGGTAAATATAAGAGAAAAAAGTTAATTCCTCATTTGTGATTGATTGTGATAGAAATTAAAAGGGATGAGCAGTTAATAAGGAATCTCTCGAGTCAACAGCATTCAGTCTAATCCTGCTCCTTCAGTCATGTGACACGGTTTAGTTGTAGACATTCAGCTGATGATCCTGGATCAACAGTTTTTAACTTTGAAGAAAAACAATAAAATATGTGACGATAAAAAAGTATAGAAATAGTTTTTTGGAGGATTTTTTTCCAGCTTTTTTACTGCTGTTTTTATTTGAAAGTCCAAAAATATTCCTTCTAGGAGAAAGAAAATAACTTGAGTAAAGATTTAAAAACCAAGTTAGATTTTTAAAACGTGAAGTTGCTGAAAGTCCTTTTGCAGTGTGTTTCTTTTGTCTTTGTGTTGATTTTGCAGTCACGGCACAAATCATGCCTGAGGTTCCGATCATTCTTACTTTTGTTAGTCTTTCTTCACTGATCACAGCACGTATTCTTCCATTACCGCTGCAGAACGTTCTGGTCATAATCCTTATCCATTCAGCTTGTTGGACACCAACATGGCTGAAAGAGTCTCATTGTTTAGATTTTTAATGTTTTATATTACTTTCTCTGCATAAACTTCTAAAAATTCATAAATATAAGATGTCTTTATCATTTTAACCCTTTAAATGCCTGCTATTATGTTTGCTGGCTTTGACAGGAGAGCCAAAGTTCTGGCCTGAAGCCAACCGGCGTTTCCTCATCTATGTGGAGGAAGAGCCTGACGACGCCAACGGCTACTTCAACCTCGGCATGCTGGCCATGGATGCCTCTGAGAACGCAGCTGCTGAGCACTGGATGCGTAAAGCCATCGGCTTGCAAGCTGGCTTCCGCAGCGCCCTCTTTAACCTGGCCTTGCTTTACTCCCAGTCCAAACGCGAGCTGGACGCGCTGCCCGTGCTGGACGAGCTGCTGCACCACCACCCGGAGCACATTAAAGGCCTGATCCTGAAAGGCGACATCCTCATGAACCACAAGAAGGACACGAATGGTGCCAAAGTCTGCTTCGAGCGCATTCTGCGCATGGATCCCACCAACGTCCAAGGCAAGCATAATTTGTGTGTGGTTTACTTTGAAGAGCGGGACTTGCCACGGGCCGAGCGGTGCCTCGAGGAGACCCTGGCCCTGGCACCAAACGAGGAGTACGTGCGTCGGCATTTGAGCATCGTACGCAGTAAAATGGCAGCCATGAGTGCTGCCGGACAGCCGATATCAGGGGAAGGAGTCAGAACATCAGATGAGGAAGCGAAGCCACAGGGTGTTAAGGAAGGAGCAGAGGAGGTTGCTGAGGATGAGGAGGAAGGGAGGGGTGCTGATGATGTTGGAAAGGAGGCTGTGGGTGAGAAGAATGAGCGGAAATCCTCTGCAGAAAACCTCCAAGGTGGGGGGGCAGAGCAGTCCGAATCTTTAGACAGTAGGCAGTCTGACCAGCAGACGAGGGGCAAGTCCACTAAGGAGATTAAAGATATCGAGGAGAAAAGGGCCGCCGCCTTAAAGAGACTGGAGGAGATCGAGCGCATATTGAGCGGTGACTAACACTTTATAGTTGGACTACTTTTATAGAACCTTTCAGTACTCCTCAAGACTACAGCCCCACCTCCACACCACCATCACGTTCTTAATCACTTTTGTCTTTACACCTGTTGTACCACTGGTTTTAATCACCGACCGTGTAAAGAAGGGACATGTTAGGTTCACTAGCGACAAGCACAAAGCCAATCTGGGGTGATCTGAAGCTTGTGTGTGTGTGGGTGAGCGTCTGAGAGCTCCACCTGATTGTTATTTTTATTTGTGAATCTGCATTTATAGTTTTGTTATCACATGTTTAGTCTTTGTTTATCACTGGAATTCTGTTTGAATAAGATGTGAGTCACTCTTCTGTTGGTGTTTTTAAAAAACAGAACGATTGTAACGTGGACAATTAAAGGAAATGACACACACACACACACACACACACACCCTTGAATTCCACGAGGCAGGACGATATGAGAGCAGCTCTAAATAAGCCAACCCTCCACAGTTCCACTACAACAAGCTTCACCACGGCTCCTAATACCTATTGATCTCACTTCCTGCGATGACATCATCGTCTTCACTCACAGCTGCCTTCACTTCACAGTTTTATTGTGAACCCATTTACAGACTGTTAGCTCATTTCTTTAGTCACGTTTCCATGTCTGCCTCTCATCCTGCAGATGCTACAGCCTCGTTGGAGGTGGATGTTTGGGATTTTTTATTTTTTTTATTCAGCTACCCCGTTGACATTAGCAACACTCAGTTCTATACGCTGGTCAACAACGACTCATACCCCACCTTCATTAAAAGCCTTCTCCTTCCAAGTCAAGTTGGGGGAGTTTTCTCAGCACAACAACAAAACATGAGTTTCCTCTCCTCACAATACGATGACGTAAGTAACTCACTAAGACCAAAGCATCAGTGGGATGTGAAGAATTCATTTTACACTTGCTTTAAAAATCTCTAAATCCAATCAGGGTCATGGATGTTGTACAGGGAACAGACGTCCCATCATGTTGTCACATTTAGTTCCACTAGACATTTGCTGTTTGATTTACGAGTGGAAAGTGGAAATCAAAACGATGAAACATGTTGCTCCTGATTCTTTAGAGCTCATATTTTTGACACTACATGGCTACAAAACACCTGAATAAGAGGTTGGACAAATCATCCTGTATGTGAATCACCAACCAGAACAAAACTCTAAGGGTCAAAGTTCAAACAGAGCAGTGTGTTGCCTTTTTGAGAAAATCATTGAAAATGAACCAATTTTTCGTAAGTGATTTTGGCGATGTTTAAAATTCTGTTAGTTCTGATTTTGTGTGGCTTTATTCCCAACTGTCTGCATTGTTGAAGCTTATTTCCTCATTTATGTTCGGCTCTTTAATCTCTATGGTCATATTTGATCATTGTGGCAGTTTGATTCCTGATTGGTTGTTTATATTTGAATGTGAGTCAAACATGTTCAGTAGAGGGACATTAAAATATGGTGAAATCACGTAAAAGGGCCACGATAGTTGAGATGAGTTCCAAAAAAGCCAAGTGGGCCATTTTGTAGTAAATTGAGAGAGTTTACAAACGCACTTTGCTGTCAAAGATAACTAGGCGTTTGCTACTAGCCAAGCTTGGATGACTCGTGAATATCTCTGGTAAAACGCACAAACATGAACAGGGTTACAGATATTCCCCCAGATGAACGCTGACTTTCAGAGTTTTGTTTTGGGAAATGCGTAAAGTTCACGTTATTCATGTATTACAACCAAGTCGTCCATGTTGCTCAAAGTTCTTTAGGTTTTTGCGCTTCTGTGACTCATTATCATTCTTAACGCTGGAGTAAAGTAAGACTGTTAAGGGTCAGTAAGGCGGTACGGATAAACCTTGCTATGCATTGACCTCGTCTGACCCTGGAAGGTCTTTGTAAATATATTTTTAGGGTTTAATTTTCCAGTGTTATTTATTTCCTCCATACTGTATTAAACCTGTCAGTATACGTCATGGTGCTTCACTTTGTGTCCGTTAATGTTTGAAAGTGTTTTGCAGATGATTATCGACTGTGCGCCCCAGCAGGAAGTAGGCGCAGCTCTAAACGGTGACGTCTCCGCTTTTCTCTCACCTCATATCCCTGTTTATTCGAATTTTATTTTCACACTTGAAGACATTTTTAATGCAATATCCCTTGGTGGTTGGGGTCTTGGTTATTAAATAAAGTGAAATGAAAACGCATGGTTTGGTTTGATGTGTCTGTCTCTAATAAGGTTACTGCAGACCTATCTACAGCAGGGATTAGAGTAACACACACGCTTTTAGTCGTCACGGGACGCCGCTTCCAGTGCCAATTAAATTTACCACCCAAATTAGGTTTCAGACTAAGCTCAAAACTATAATTAGTGTCTGTGACCAATTAGTCATGAGTAATTCTGCACGACATCACATAACTTCCTTTTGAATTATTTCCATGTGAAGACGTTGAACAAAAATGAAAGGGTTGCAGCTACAGAGAGCTACTTTGTTCTCTTTACTAGCTTGCAAACGTTTCATGTTTAACGTAATTTCTGTTTTAGCAAAGAATAACAGAAAATATCAGTTTTAAACATTTGTCTCATTCACTTTGGAGAAACCACAAAACAGACTATTTTGTATTGTTTTTGAGTTATTAAAGGTTTGAGAGTGACTCGGTTATGTTCCCTCAGTCTGCTGCTTTTGTATCATGACGACACTTTACATAAACTCCAGAATGTTCTTTAGAGTGATCAGACCAGCTGCATTCAATGCAGGTAATAAATGAACTTTAGGAAAAAGGCTTCAGCATGCCCAACAACGTCCAGTAGCAGTAGGTCTGTCAAGGTTGGTCAAGCTGCAGGATCGGGGCATGATGCTACAGAATTTGCTCTGGAACAAGAAGGTTCTAGGGCATTTGCAGCAAAGAAAACACAGAAGGGCAAAGAAAACACTTTCCTCCAAGAGCAAGAAGATGCAGACTGAGGTTCTGCTACACGGTGCAGTGAAATGATCAAGTCAGGACGATTGAACACCCAGCAGTGGCTGTGTCCTTTATTCAGGAGGCTGTACACATTCCAAAAGCCAGCTACTAATGTCACCGAAATATCATCGTAATGATGTTTATGGCAAATTTAAACATGAACAGTGAAGCGTGTTGACAAACCTGACATTTCACAGAGATCTAGGAGATCTTAGGATGTTTTAATCCTCCAAGCAGAAACTTAGCAAAAGCAAATTTCCCACATGTGGAACTAATAAAGATTTATTTTGTCTTGTCTTATCTTTAAAATTTAAATAAAGATTTTCTTCAAACAGTGAAAAATGATATGACTAACCAGCTGAGTTACAGTTATCTATGGTAGACATGCAGTAGCTAACTGGTGGAGTGTTTAATACACATTAATAATCCCAGAGGAAAATTCAGTAAATTATTTTTTAATTAAATTTGATTAAGATAACAAAAACAAATTAATATATTTTTAAAACATTTCCTGGAAAAAACCAATGAAAAGCTTTCCTTATTGCATTTCATAGTTTTGGGTAATAAGGTATATAATATAATATGATATAATATAATATAATATAATATGATGATGGCTGACAGCAAAATACATGGCAACAGTATTGTCAAGTAATGTGCTGATAGAAAAAGTTACATTTATCTCTCTTATTGGCCTTAAAGTCAACGTTACCATCAAAACAACCTTCAACCAGCAGCATAACAGAGATTCAGACCTCGAATCTAGCTGAGCACCTGTTTGGGCCACTTTGAGCTAATGACCCATTCAGCCGTGCATTCAGTGACTAGTTGGTAAAACAGGCTTTTATTTGCAGAAACTATCTTTAACCTTTGTTCTTGCTGTCTTCACTTAGCCTTCTTCTAGAGAAGAATGCTCACATTCTTTATGATTTTGGTCTCAATCAGTCTGAGTTGGGAATGACCACATGTGAATGCTCCAATCCAAGTCATGCTTGTGTTATAGAAGGTTTTCCTGCAGGGACCAGTGAGAGGAAACATGTAACTCTGTTATTACACTGGGACTTATTGATGAAGAGTACTCCGTGTGAGTTACTAAAGCGTTCCAGCGGGACATGGGGGTGAACTCCTGAAGGTTGGTGGTTGGTGAATGGTTTCTGACTGATGTGATGAGTGAATCTCAGGAAAGCTGGATCAGACTTTGGTCCTCTGAGTGTTTGCTTTCTGTGTGAACCTAATCAAAGACAAAGCATACACTTGATAAAATCTGCAGTTGTGCATTGCTAATCTACATTTGAACTGATTGCAGAATTCACTGGAAAAACAACAGAGGATTTATCAAAATATTATCAGCTAGGGGTGGAATGGTGGGTTGGCTGTTTGTCCAAGATATTATCTACAACAGGTGATTGTGTGGCTTTAACACGTCTGCCTAATAGGGGCCCCAGAGGTATTTGGTACTTAAATTTACTAGAAGTGTCTCTGCCTGAAAAACTTTGAGAAGTACTTCATGCACAATAAAAGTAAATATAACATTAGGTCGAGAGATTTTAGGAACAAAGCTACTTTCAGACAGACTTTAAAGCTGTTTTAGCGAATCTACAGAACAAGCTAGGTTTTGAACGTAAACACGGTCACGGAACACTCACCCCTCCCCTCGGGTATCTTCCCTGAGACGCTTCTGCCAGAACCAAACATCTGCATTTCAAGAGCGCTGACCACCAGTCACCATTTTCTGTGTCCAGACGTCTTTTGTTGTCCGTAACTTCAAATGGTGTTTTTCTTTTTGGGACTCTGGTTTGTCCTAAAGTTGAAGTGGTAGCAGCCGGCTGTTTCTCCTTCTCTGATATTATTGAATGGACCTCTCACACCAGTGGTGTTCTGTTGATAAATACGTGAGTGTGGAATGAGTGGAGGACCCAAGGAAGTGAAGCGGATCAGTGAGACCGACAACTGGATGGTCCAATGTTTGGTTTCAGTCTGAAACGTGTAATTGGTGGAGGTTTTTAGACAAATGCAAGACAACTACTTTATTTTATTTTATTCCTATAAGTATAAATAAGGAGACGTGGACATAGGACCATGAACAGGGATGACGGGGTGTACACGTTGGACCACGCATGGGACTGCATCATCAAGGATGAAAGCGCGGGCAGCAGGGGGCGATGTCATCCCCTGCTGCCCGCACATAAACGGAAGCGGAAGTGAAGCTGCATTAGCAGCGTAGCTCTGAAGAAGATCACAGTGATGATCGAAACGTCAGCAAAAAGGTAAAAATATCTCCTATCTGTGTTTTAAAAAGTACGAAAAGTAAAAAGATTAAAAAGAAGGAACTCACGTTTGCCATCGCTGTTTGAAGTCATATATAATGCTGTTCCTCTCTACTGCCAGGATTAAAGAAACACACCGCTGCACTTCTCGAACGATGCGGTAAGTAAATAAGCCGTGAGGTCACACGTATAGACGTAATCTACATAGATATAAAAAGGCATCGCTACAATAGACTTTTATTTTGAAAATTACCGGGCATTTTACACTGAAACCGAGTGTGATTTGCTGTCTAGCCCTATGTTAACTGCGGAAATTGACGCAAAAATAGAACTCGATCTTATCTTTAGCGGAGCGGCGTGCCACTTCTGGGACACGTCTGGAAATTGCCACATCGCGGCTGGTTTGTGTCACCCCCATAGACTATAATGGATTCTATTTGAAGCAGCGACGTTCCGCGCCGCTGATGCTTCCAGTGTGCAGTCGGCTTTAAGCTGATTTGTTTTCCTAATTTGCCATTGCAGCTTTAACCGTATAGGAGGAACAAATACCTTTTATTTGCTAATGAATTCAGGTCAAGCACCGTCTCAGCATTAATCTGTTATGCTAAGCAATCATGTCTATATTAAATTAGAATAACTCAGAAATTAAATCAAATTAAATGACATTTTTGCTGAGTTTTCTGACCTGGAGAAGCTTTTATTTTTGAACCTTCACGGAATGTCTACCTGTGATTTACTTCCTCCAGATGCTAATTAAGTTCTATAGTAAATTCCAGTCCAGAACAAATAAAAGAGACCAATAACTTTAGCTTTGATTGCCAGGTGACTTTTGATGATTAAAGTTTTGTGAAGCTGCAGCATGCAGTTGGAGACGTTGATGCCATTACGTTCAAAGCAACTCAACCACTTGTCATAAAGATCGTCAAGATGTCTGGAGTTTGTATTCATGACAACAAACCATTACATCCATGTGTGGCCAGTAATTATTTCCTTTCCAAACCTCGGCAAGTATCCTGACAAACTTCTCTTTTATGTGAGATCGCTCCATCAGCTGTGGCATCTGGCTGCATGAATTTACCATTATTTCCTTCTTACACTGACTTTGATGGGTAATGATCAAGCAGGCCCACTAAACAACTTCATGTTCCAGTTTATCCTAAAGATGCTGCATGAGTTTGGGAGGATTTTTGTTGCATGCCTCAAGGAAGTCTTGTCATACTGACGCGTGAGATAAGTCACGACGATTAGTGGACTTGTTCTGTGTGGGATGTCTCTTTGGTTGGTTTGCTTTTGTAGGGCAGCATGTTGTTTTGTGGTGTTTTCATGTTTTCACTATAGAAACAGGACCAAACTGATTGCCAGGGTACAAATTTACCTAAAACAGCCCAGGTACAGAGGTTGGAACCGTGGAGGCGGTTGGGTTGGGATGTAAGAATAATTCAAATCAATTCAGTCAAGAACCTTTGTGATGTGATGAACAGGAGATTCACATCATGGATATAACAGTGTGATGCTGTCATGTCAATATGGACCTGAACCTCTGTGACATGCAGAATTAAAGAGCAGGCTCACTGAGAAACCAATTTTTACTTTTTTTTAGAAGAAAAGATCAGTCACTGTGTTTTTCATGCAGGCTGAACATGAAAATAGTCTCCTCCACATATCTCCTGCATTAGCTTCTGATAGAAAATAGACGGTGAAACTCTAGGATTAGAAAATCCTGACAGATCTACGTCACACTGTCACTTAACATTCATGGACTCACCCATCTTGACTCACGACGGGGAAGGCTGTTGTTGGTCCAGGAAACAGCAGAGAACGTCTCAGCTAGTAGACGCTAACTGTTAGCATTAGCAACTCCACCACCCAGCAGAACTCCTCCAGGCTTGTGTTATTTGTGGAGATAAAACATCAATGTTGCAGAGCAAACAGAGTCGTGTTGCTGTTAGCCAATCAGAGGAGAGATGTCTGAATATCAGGAAATAAGACTCCAAATTCTGAAGCTACTTTCTCTTCCAGATGAATTCTCAAACAGGCGCACCAGAGCTTTGTTTCCCCAGAGTACGACTTACAAGGCATTCTTTCTACTAGAGACCACTGTAAATGTATTAAGATATGAAAAAAGTTGATTTTTAAGGCATTTCTGAAGGCAAACGTGGGTTCCAATCAGATGTTAGTTAGGTATACCTAATAAAATGACAAACTGAATAAAATTTTCCTTCAACCAGCTGTAGTCTGTTTACCTTTGTGCATCCCTCACATCCCCTCAGCGACAGCACACCCATTCTGAGATCAAGGCTGAAGGTCCCTGCTTCTAAATTTGGATCCAGGCCTCTTGACTGGCTGAATGCCAGCAGAAATTCTTTAACAAATGTAATTTGCTTTCTTATCTAATAATACTGCCACTAAAATATCTGATGTTGTTCAGAGTAAAAGAAAGCCCTGTTATTGACCAAATCACATCCTAACAGTCAATGCTGCCCCTCGTCAGTGTCAACATCCCAGAGTAAACAAACATCAAAATCCTTCACATTTTAGTGGAATCCTTGTGGACATTAGTTCCAGAGCAGTGCCCAATGCCACTCTCGTGATGCATTGCAAAATTCAAGATATTGAGGTTTGTGACCATGAAACCATGCAGAGGAGGAAGCTGGGAACATCCTCTACCTCTAGTCTCGCAGTAATTTAACAATGAAGAACTCAAATGTCTGCATGCACAAAGTTCTGCTACCATTAGTGTGCAAGAGAGTTGTTTCTACTCAAAGTCTGATGAGGCACAGAGATGTGAAGTGGTGAATGAGGATGACACCAGTGTAGTAAGTGGCAAGTATTCATGCATTCCCTCCGTGACTGGGAAGTCAGAAAACCACTACTGTGTTAAGTAAAAAGCCCAAAGTCAGTTCAGGTAGGAGATCATCTGTGACACTTTTTTGATTGTGGAGCCAGTTGAGGTGCATGGCTCTGGTATTGGGTTAGAATGCCTCCAGAATGTCTTCTTGGTGAGGTTTTTCTGGGCACGTCCAACCAGGAGGAGGCCTAAAGGAAGACCCAGGTCACGATGGAGGGACTATGTTTCTCGCCTTATTGTCATACTTAAAACTCTAAATTCATAATTTCTTACTGATATTTTTTGACTGGTTCTTTGAGGTTTTTAGCAAACTAGCCTTCTCTTGTTCAGCTTTACTTACTTTCATATTTTTAAATCATGTTCTTGAGCCAGTTTGTGCTAAAACGACCCTTTACAGGGTTAATGAAATGTCACTCAGACCCCCACCTGTGGCCAGAATACCTCACTTGCAACTTCAGAGAGGCGGGTCGCCCCCTGTTGGACATAGTAAAGTGGAGCTGACATGCCTGGTGCTGCAGTCTGCTTCCAGCATGTTTCCTGCATGTTTTAGATCATGAACACAGCTGATTTGTTTGATTTAGTGATGAACCGCTCCTGTAGACACTAATGAAGGCTGAGGAGACATTTCAGCTGTTAGATTAAGGTGTTAAAAAGACAAACGCACAGCGAGGAGATAAGTTTCACTTTTGGTTTCACTAATGGACACTAGGGGGTGCTAAAAACAAGCCAAAACTGCATAGAATCCCTTTAAAAGGCTTTAGATTAAAAACGTTTATCCAAAGAACTTAACCCTTAGAGGTCCCTTGTGCATTTTTTTGTACAGGCAGTGTTTTTTTTTTTGTTTTTTTACAATACAGATTTTTTTTTATAAAACCTGACATTAAAGGGGTAAATCTAAAACACACACACATATTTTATTATGTTTTGTGAATGCTGAAGCCAAAGATGGAATCTGTGTAAAAAAATCTGACTTATGAAACATTATATAATTTTAATTACACCTTTTTATCAAGGACATTTTTTTTGTGCTAAGGGTCCCCAATGTTGCTTTTTTTAAGGGACCTCCAAGGGTTACATTTTATCCTTGTTTTTCTTGTGTAACCATTACTTTTCTATTCCCTTCATCCTTCTCACTCACTATCTTAGGGCCATGGGGAGCTGGTGTTTAGCTCCAGCAGTAATCAGGCAAGACATGGGGGACACCCCGGGCAGGTCTCCAGTCTGTCACACAGCCACACAGAGATAAACAATCAGTCACACACTCACCATAGGGACAAATTAGAGTCTCCAGTCAATCTAACATTTATGTTTTTAGTCTGTATGAGGAAACCAGATAACCTTCTCACTGTGAGGCAACCTCTTGAGATTCCTAATTGAGGAGCTCTTCAGATTTAAGTGTGTATGCCTTGGGCATAACAAACTGGTTTTGGGTCACAGCAGATTAAAGGATCAAACCAGGATTAGCTGAGGGAGTCTCCTTGGAGGCGTTCCATCAAGTTTCCCATCAATTCTATCTGAATGGTGAACGGGTGAGTGTCACCTGTGTTTATTTACGAGCCACGACTCCTTTTGACCCCTGCACGTTTTTGGGTCGAAACGCTTTTGGGTCAAGTGTCACCGCTCCCTCCCAGCTAAGAGAATCTGAAAGTCCTTTAGAAAATGTGACCCCATCAAATCTCTGTTTGCCACCTGGGTGCCGCCACCCCCCCACCTGACCCATGTGGTAAACCTCACACTGTAATGTGGAGATTTATTCACATGCTGTCTGACTCAGAATATCAACATCATCTAATACAATAAAGGTGTGCTCCCAGCCAGGACAGCGTTTTAGTTGTTTTCTTTCTGTTTGTTTATTTTGTGGTGTAGTTATACAAGATAAACAGCACCAATCACATGTTCATGGATAAAACCTTTTTTCTTATCAGTTGCCTGTTTGATTTAATTAGAAGAAAGCTGCAGAGCTTTTCTTTCCTTTTTTGTTTCTCAAATTTGTTGGAATGTCAGTCAATACGCATGGTGCCCAGTAGTCTGAGTCATTCAATCACATGAGACTGTTACCAGTGGGACTAACACACTTTCTGTTTGAGACAGATTTATCTTTACCCAAAAGACCAGCCAGGCACAGAAATGCTGTCTGAACAAGTAGTTGAGAAGTAAATGTCACGCAGCCGCACTTTTACTAACGTCACTCATAGTCTCACTTTATCATGTTGTGCAAATTTGGCAGCTGTCTGTCTGCAGCTACTCTCTTTGTATGACCTTCTTAGACCTCTCTGAGTTAAACACTGGTTCCAGTCTGAAGGGAAACAGGCTCAAATAAACCTTGTGCCAACAGCTGGAGGTGATGATGAAGTTTTCAGGGTTTGGAATGGAGAGGAAGTACCAACGATGAGGAAATGAGGCAGAAATGGATCCAAATTTAGAAATCAGACCTACAACAGGGGTGTCCAAAATATGGCCCATGGGCCATTATTGGCCCTCAGAGTGATGTTGAGTTGCCCTCGACTTATGACTGCTGATGCATAAAAGTTTTATGACTAGGCTTTTATGAATTAGAAGAAGCTGCAGAGGTTGACATGGCATCACTTGGTGTTGCCATGTCATCCACAACGACTGTCTTCTGATGTGTGAATATATATATATATATATATGTATATATATATATATAAGAGGGAATAATTAATTGGGAATGAAAGATGAAAGGTCCATAATGTCACAAGGCCTTATTCTGATCAATCAAGATTTCAATAGCTACATTTATATGTGCCAAGTTTCCCAATCCGATTAAAATCCTGGTTGATCGGAAATCCCAAATCTCTGTTTACATGGACACTAACTGGAATGATCCGATCATGCCGCAATGCATGCACCATAGCTTGCGCATGCGCAGACTTGTCTTTCCCGGAAGAAAAATTGTAAACAAACGCCATCTTTTCTGCATGTCTTTTCCCTTGCATTTTATTTGCTTATTCTCTAGCTTCTGTGAATTCCCGCTTCCTGCATCTTTAGATGCACTTTAGTTGCACTTGAGTGTATAACTCGGCATTTTTAGCCGTTCGGCCATCGAGACGTTCAGTAATATTGAGCTTCCGTAGAATTTCCAGTAAAAAATAGCGTCGGCAACAAATCACTTCTGTTTACCACCCGCCATGTTTTCGATCTGTCCTGAGCATGCGCAGAGGCGAAAAGAGGGCACGCTGAAGTTGCACACATGCGCAGTGGGCATTATTTTACCCCAACGATCCGAATGGCTGTGTACATGGATGCCAATCGGATTGACGATCGGACAAAACCACCTCTCTCAATCGGAATGAAATTTCATTCGGATCAGACCGAATCGGATCAGAATATTCCGATTGACATGTTTACATGAAGAATTTTTTATCCGATAGGGCGTTCAATCCGATTACTTGTGCCCATGTAAACGTAGCTATTAAGCAGTGTGAGAGCTCTGACTTTAAATTAAAAGTTAGAATGTATGTACAGGTGAAACTCGAGAAAGTCATGGTGTGTATGGTGCAAAATTTAATTTATGTCAGTAATCCAACTTAGACTGAGAGACCATCTAAAGGCTCAGGAACCCTTTTGGATTCATCATCTGATTAGAGTGTGACATTTTGAGTCTAGAATATTGAATCTTTTCACAATATTCTAATATTCTGAGCTTTTGAATTTGGGGTTTTCATCAGACGTAAGCCATAATCATCACAATTCTATAAAAATAAGGTGATTTATTGACATAAATGAACTTTAGCACCATTTTCCAATCTTTTTGAGTTTCACCTGCATGTAATGGTTCAGGTGGTCCAACAGTAAGGCTATCATGACCAAAAAGGCAATCAATAAAAGTTCCTTTTGAGCTGAGACTCCATTGTTAAATTTGCCACGTCTTTTTTAGGGCATAGTCAACTTACTATCTTATCTGTGGTAGATAGGTCTTTATAAGACCTAAAGTTGAATAAATAGAGTTTGTCATGGTTTCAAAACATTGAACTCAACTGAACCTAGTGAAACAGTGCCTTGAGTTCAGTTCATTATTCCAATTAATTAAAACTTCCTATTTCTATCTAAGGAAGCCCAGCAGATTGCATCGAGTCTCTGACTTAATGTGTCAGTGACTTTACAACAATCCCCATATAAGCAAGCATGTAGCGACAGTGGAGGGGAAAACCCCCCTTTAAAAGGAAGAAATCTCCAGCAGAACCTGGCTCAGTGTTGGTGCTTACACATCTGGGCCAGTACGGACCGGTTCGGGACCGGAATTTGGTTTCACATCTGGGTCATATGAGCATTTTCCATCCTAAGGTGACTCTTTCTTTCAGCCCTCTTCCCTCGGAGGTCCGGCTAGGACACTATGAACTGATTGTCCGGCTGAAATTCACACACACCGCCTCCGATTAGGGAGTAGGATCAGCCAGCGGGGGCTTCCTGCATGTGCAATTCATTTTCATTCTGGTTGCTGTCGAGTCCACCTCAAGCACGGAGCTCCTGTCCCACCCGGAAAAGAGAGCAGAGGAGAGCAGTGTGTGTGCGCGTGCAGCGGTTATGAGGACACGCTCAGCGGTGAGAGAGAACAGGGAGGAAATTAATAAAATAATGTGATTCAGAGTCTCCAAAAGCAACGCAGTCAGCTCACGCCCGCTTTTATTAAAGAGGGCACCACAGACCTTTCCATGCATCTTTTGCGCCGCCCACGTGCTCGGGGATTTCCACATTCCTGAGAACCCTGGTCCTCAGGGCCCACTGTCCTGCATGTTTTCCATGTCTCTGCTTCAGCACACCTGATCTGCATTGCCTCCTCAGGAGGACTTCAAATGCTGCAGATGCCTGTTAATCACTCATTCATTTGAGTCAGGTGTATGGCAGCAGGGAAACACTGGTGTTTGAAAGGGCAACATGGAAAACATGCAGGACAGTGGGCCCTGAGGAACAGGGTTGGGAAACACTGCTCTATGGGATCCAGTCCAAAATCTTGGTCCTTACTTTTAGAGCGTTACACAGTCAGGCACTCTCAGGGCTTTTATTGGTTCTGTTGATTTTTCATTTTTATTTTGTGTAGCTTTTTATGCTTCAACGCTTTATAGGTCTGCGTTTTTATAGCTTTTATGGTAGGTTCTATTGATTTTACTTCTACGAAGCTTTCTTTTATGTTTTTACGCCTTATAGGTTTGTATTTATATTGATTTTATGGTAGCCACTCTCTATGGTATTGTTATGATTATTTTATCACTTTGCTGTTGTGAACCACTTTGTGATTCTTTCTGTGAAAGGTGCCATACAAATAAACATTACTTACTTACTACTCTCTTTCTAATTCTCATCAGAACCCTAGCTGCAGCATTTGGACTAGCTGAAGACTTTTAGCTACATTCTGTGAACTTCATGATAGTAAAGAATTACAGTAATCTAGTCTTGAAGTAACAAATTATGGATGAGTTTTTCAACATCACTCCTGGACAGGATGTTTCTAATCTTGGCAATATTACATTGCCATTAGTTTTGTATTAGATGGTCATTTTCATAGAAATCTTTGGTTATTTGCTCCCTCCTGCTGTAATTAGCTTAGTAGTGGTTATCTGGTGCAACCCAGGAAACTTCCTGTTAGAATATCATATTTTTGCATTTCTACAGAAAGATTCTGAACATTTAATCTCATCATAAGTTGTAGGTAACTCTAGATAACCCCATTTTGTGAAATAGAGTTTTAGTCTGACAAAACAGATGAGTTAATGTCGAGGCTTCACAGGATCAAGTAGGATTGCTGTCATCTTTCAAGGACTCCAGTCTCTAAAATTTGCACTTTCTGCAGGGTCATCAAAAGATTTCTGCTGGAAAAAACTTGTGATGAAAAACTGACAGTGGGCTAACGGTTTATAAAATCTCATTTGCACGAACCTTTGTGAAATTATCTTTTAGGACAAAGACTCATTCATGTATGTATATAAGATAAATCTTTATTGTCATTGTCACTGTTTCCAGGTACAACGAGATTTAACGTGCAGCTGACTCAAGCATAAAAACAGACGACATAAAACAGATAAAACTAGAATAAAAAGTCTACACACACACACACACACACACACACACACACACACACACACACACACACACACACACACACACACACACACACACACACACACACACACACACAAACAAGATTTTGGTAGCTTGTGAAGCATCAACATACCCGGTATTTTCATCAAACTAAAATCAATGTGGTCATGTTGTCCGAAATAACCCGAGAATGACAGCTTTACTGCAGAAATAGTGGGTTGATTACTTCCAGGTTCTTTCTTATGTTGGCAAAGACAAGAGAGCTGTCAAAAAGTATCAAAATAGCCATCATCACACCCACAACAAGTCCAAAACATACAAAGCAAAAGCCAAAGAACCTAAAACATGTTTTAGTATCATGGAAAGCTATCACAAGGTTTCATAGACATAAAACAGTTTTATAACATTTTGAACATGAGGTAGAAAGAGGGAATCAATAAAAAAAAAAGCCTGTGAAGATTCATGCAGATTCCTAAAGAAGTTCCCAACGGGTCTTTGTTTGGACTGCAGCCATAAGGAGCGGTGGGTTCAGCTTGAACCACTCACCGAACACGGAATCAACAAATGCCAAGCATAACGGCAGAACTGAAACACAGCCCGCTGGTGTTCAATGCTAAATGTCAAAGAATCCAGAACCTTTCAGCAGGACAACAACCTTAATCCAGCTGGACATCATTTATCAACACATCAGATCAGTTTATAACTGCCCAGCAAGGAGTCTTGATCTGAACACCACTGGAAAACCTCAGAGCACGTTAAAATTCATTTTAAAGTAAATCCTGTAAATTAAAAGAACTTGACAGCATGAGAGCAGAGTCTTGTAGATCAGGAGTGCCCAAAATGGGGCCCACAGGTCAAAGTTGGCCTACTGAACCACTAGAATTGGTCCGCCCCTGCAGTTGCCAAAGACACAGGATCTAACGCAAGAAAGACATGTGATCACAGATTCACACATCAAGAGACACTGCCCGGCAAAAAAAAGTCACTACCTGGATTTAACTAAGCAAACAGGTAGGAGCCTCCTATTGCATAATAGGGTATTCTACAGTTGACGTCACCTCACAAAGGCTTCTGGGAAGGGTCATACTCATAAGCCGCATTAACAATAGAAAATATACAGTTTCAGAGCGTTTTGACATCGATATGAAGGCATAAAATGGAGGAAGTTGTTTTGACAAACAAAAACATACCAGAGAGCTTTTCTTGATGGTGACCCTGCTAATTATCGATCACCAGAACTGAAGCGCTAGCTCAAATGAACGTGAAAACTAACCCTCGCTAGCAGCGCTGTTGTTTTAAACGCCATTATTCCCATCACGGCTCCTTCTTGAGTAATATAAAAATAATTACTCACCGTGCTCAAGTAACATTTTTTCAAGGAATTTTTTTAACTGTCAGGTTATCATTTGTGTCCCTACTTTTTATATTCCACTCACCTCTGGTCAAAAGCCTTTTTCGTGGACGTTTGGGCGGACATGCTGTTTGGCCCAGACATTCAGCTGGACCGCTGCCTCCTTGTTAACTCTCCTCCGTTAACAACGCTGCCTCTAACTCTCCGTTAACAACGCTGCCTCCACTCTCCGTTAACAACGCTGCCTCCACTCTCCGTTAACAACGCTGCCTCTAACTCTCCGTTAACAACGCTGCCTCCACTCTCCGTTAACAACGCCGCCTCCACTCTCCGTTAACAACGCCGCCTCCACTCTCCGTTAACAACGCCGCCTCCACTCTCCGTTAACAACGCTGCCTCCACTCTCCGTTAACAACGCCGCCTCCGCTCTCCGTTAACAACGCTGCCTCCGCTCTCCATTAACAACGCTGCCTCCACTCTCCGTTAACAACGCTGCCTCCACTCTCCGTTAACAACGCTGCCTCCGCTCTCCGTTAACAACGCTGCCTCTACTCTCCGTTAACACCGCTGCCTCTAACTCTCCGTTAACAACGCTGCCTCCACTCTCCGTTAACAACGCTGCGTCCTGCATTAATTCTCCTCCGCTGCTGCTCCTCCTGGATAACCCCACGACTGAGAGCGTCGTTACGACCGGCGGCTGGTCATTCTCGGATGTCGGACTTTCCCCTCCAGGAAGATGTAAGTAACAATTATACGTGGGTTCAGAACTGTCCAACGCATTATTAAAAACTGGTGTGATGAGTCCAGGTGGACCCTGTTCCAGAGTGATGGGTGCATCAGGGTAAGAAGAGAGGCAGATGAAGTGATGCACCCATCATGCCTAGTGCCTACTGTACAAGCCTGTGGGGGCAGTGCTATGATCTGGGGTTCTTTATACAGAAAGGAAGGTTAAATTAAGAACCTAAAACATGTTTTAATATCATGGAAAGCTATCACAAGGTTTCATAGCCATGAAACAGTTTTATAACATTTTGAACATGAGGTAGAAAGAGGTAATCAATGAAAAAAAAAAGCCTGTGAAGATTCATGCAGATTCCTAAAGAAGTTCCCAATGGGTCTTTGTTTGGACTGCAGCCATAAGGAAATTACATTTGGCCCGCAGCCCTCTAATAGATTTTAATTTTGGTCCTTTGATGGAAAGATTTTGAGCACACAATCTTTTAACAATATTGTCACATGTTCTGCAACTCAACACTAATGACCAAAAGATAGCCTGGGAATAAAGGGGTGTATATTTGCAGCCAAACCCAAATGTTGGAGAACACAAATACTAGTTTTCACTGCATCCTCTGCCTCAGTGTTCATGATGGCAGTTTGCATGAAGTCCAGAATGTTCTGAGGTGTGATTATTTACACTGAATTAGTCTTTCTAATGAAAATGATCTTGATTCAAAAACAACTTAGATGCCATGGAAAGTTCAGCAGCACCAGGACCGTATCCTAAAGTACGTCCAGCTGTGGGATCAGTGCGCTACCATCGGTTTGATCAAAAATGGCAGCAGCAGGTGTGTGTGCATCTGCAGTTCAAATAGGAGAAGAATTTTAGAGCATGGTCTGGTGTCAAGAAGGGCAGCAAAGAAGCCACTTCTCTGTAAGAAACCCATCAGGGACAGACTGCTATTCTGCTAAAGATACAGGGATTGGACTGCCGAGGATTGAAGGAAAGTCCTTTTCTCTGATGAATCTCCTTTCTGATTGTTTGGAACATCTGGAAAAATGTAGACAAAAATGTAAGCTATCCCATCAGTTCTGTGTCTTCCAATAGTGAAATATTCTGAGACCATTGTGTGTGTGTGTGTGTGTGTGTGTGTGCGTGTGTGTGTGTGCGTGCATGTGTGTGTGGGTGGTGGTGGGGTGTTAGGGTTAGGCTGATTGACTGGTAGCATGAGCGTCAGAGCTAGCGCTAGCGGCTAGCTCCAGGGAAGGCCTCAGCCAACTTTAGTTGTGTCCCGTGTGTTCGCGTTCGGCTGTTAATCATGGAATTATGGAAGTGATAGCACTAACAGAACATCCAAGATGTCTCTGCTTCATTTTTATCAGTAAGTAAAATTATATTTCTGTCCTTGTTTTTGCCGGTTGAATGGGGGAAAATGCTGCACATTTAACATAATGCTGCTTGGTCATAGATGGGTTAAAATATAACGTGTTAGCTTGTAGCTACATTGGTTCAGAATTTATGGGTGTCAATCATTTGCTCCCACCCTCACAGCCCCACTCTCAGCTCCACCTCTTTTCTCATTTTTGGATCATCTGGGCGTGACGAGACAAGTGACACGGCAAAGATGGCGGTGGTGGGAACCGCCCATTTGGCTTCATTTTAGACTTTTACAAGAAATGGGTGGGCTTTGTCCAGGTATATATGTCTATGGTGACAACATGTCAGCATAAACTCAGGTCTAGAAAAAGGACCATTGACTCATTGCATTCACTTAATGCAATTGGGCTTCATTGAATGTTTGTAATCATCAAAACAGAAAATCACCTGACAATTTCATGTTTAATTCATGTTTAATGATGTTGAAGAAGATCTGTAAATTATACAAAAAATGTTTTAGTTACATTCAGCTGCAAACAGTGCAGG
Organism: Aphyosemion australe; assembly: GCA_006937985.1. Taxonomy (NCBI): domain Eukaryota; kingdom Metazoa; phylum Chordata; class Actinopteri; order Cyprinodontiformes; family Nothobranchiidae; genus Aphyosemion; species Aphyosemion australe. The sequence continues at coordinate 989,862 of SSNS01000181.1, read as the reverse complement.
TCATCCCAATTTACAACAGAGTTCTTTGAAAACATTAAGGGGAAACAGTTCACTGTGCAGCTTGGGATCAGATGATGTACCAAGATGTGGTCTGAGCTAATTTAATGGCTTGAATCAATGCAGCACAGTATTCTTTCTAGGTATAAGACCCAGATTTTGGCAGTCCAAAGATTTGTAAATGTTTGCACAGAATGGCAAATGACGTCAGTTTCAGAGAATAAACACAGCGAGTGAAGAGAAGTCAGGAGATGAGAACGCCCACGGAACAAAGAAATGCACACAGCTGTTATTAAACCAAACCGAACCAAAAAAAAACATTTTAGGACAAAATCTTAAAATCTTCAAAACAAACCGATTCTCTATGAAAGAAAAGAAATGAAAAAGAAACCCATGAGAAAAAAACCAAGAGGACATATCTATAGTACGAGGGGTCATCATCAAAAAACATTCCATCCTGACTCTACTCTGAAAATAAAACAATAATAAAAACCGTGAATCCTATTTTGTTTCACCAAATATGTCTAAAGATTCTAACACCAGCTGAGAACACTTTCCTTCCCATGGATAGACGCTGCTGTGAAGAATGTTCTTTGGAACTGCTTCCACTGAAGAAAGTAGATCCAATTGAAACTGCACCCAGAGCGGACCATGAATTATCACTCCAAACATTAAAAAGATAAGAGGAAGTGAGTTTCCCACAAAAAACGATAAACGGGACAAAGTGATTTATTAAAGTGCAGAAAATAACAAGAACAGTCATCCCACGACTCACACTCCATGTCTTGTAAAGCCAATTCAGAGGCACCTGCCTGGTGTTTCATACAGGTTTGTGTGTAATTAACACTTCTTTCATTGCTGTTTATCCATGCAAAGCCAATGAGCTCTGACATAGTTTGGACTTAGACCAGGCTGCACAGACAATAAAACACACAGGAGTTGGTCTACAGGCGTAATCAGTCTAATTCACACCAAACTCCACTTTTAAACAAATGTTTCAAGTGTCTGAACCTCTCAACCCTTTGTAACGTGTTTTCAGGATGTTCTGACAAACATTCTCCTGACGTGTGTTTAGGACCAGAAAATAAGGCTTGCTTTTCTTGGCTCCACCACTAATGTCCACCCTTCTCACAACTGCTTTATTTACAAGAGGGACTCTGCTTGTTTTCATACATTTTGCTTTTAGTTTGTTCTTCACTTACATGTTGAAATTAGATATTTTTCTTCAAACAAAGTCAAGTGAGGGATTATCCATCCATCCATTCATTTTGCTTTGCTTATCCAAATTAGGGTCATAGCTGTAGCAGAACCAGGAGGAACATCCCTTTCTCCTGTGATACTCTCCAGGTCCTTCAAAGGTTTTCTCAGGCCAAAGGAGATACATAATCCCTCAATTGAGTTATGTGCATGCCATGCAGTCTACTTCCAGTGAGGTGAGCCTGGGAAACCTCCAAAGCAGAGCTACCATGAGGCACGGAGAGAAGGATCAGCGGCTCTACTCTGAGGTCTCTTTAGAAGACCTTATCTTTAATGCTGAGCCCAGCCTCCCAAGATCATTTTAACCTTTTGTGTTCTTGGTCCTTTGGCCACAATCCAAATCTCAAGACCAAAGATGAGAGTTGGAACACTGCCTTCTGAATCAGCTCCTTCTTCTCTTTACTGCAGACAAAACCCTGATTTGGTTGTCCATTCCCCACCCCATCCTACCATCATTCATGAACAACACCAAGATACTTGATCTGCTTGGGTCTGAATCTGAAGGGAGAATTATGACCTTATCTGGTCAAGAACCAAAATTAGAGGAACTGACATTCACCCAAGACAACTACAACACCATGATCCCAAGGACTGTGTTGTGAGGAGCCTCAACTCTTGGAAGGGTCTCACATTGGCCTAAACTGGCCTAAGAGGAGAGGTCTGACTAAAAGCAAATCAAACTGCTTAATGAAGTGTGGCAAGGTGGACAAACGAGGGCCTGGGCAGGATTCGAACCTCAGACCCCTGGGTGATAGTCACGCGCGTTAACCAGTCAGCCAAAGGGATATCCCTGTGGCCAAGCAGCCAGGGCACATGATCAATCGGGATACAGTGACAGGACACTCACTGTCACAGAAGGAAGAAATCTTATCCCATTGGGCTCAGCCAGACTTAAGCCTCATTTACACCAAAACAGTTGTGGATCGGAATACTTCCACAAAGACGTAAAATCATTGAGTCCAGTCAGAGCATTTCCACTGGCTGACGAGCGGCGTAGAGCTGGATGCGGAGCTGCAGAATGTTTCCGCATGGTTTCTATTGTTTCCAGACACCGCAAGTGGAATGTCATGAAGTTGAAGAATTCACATGAGCCGGCCAGAAAGTGAGATGTGTGAGATGCATTTGGTTTATTTCAAAATAAAACCAGTGTTGCATCATTCTGTTCAGCTTCTTTTGTTGTATTTTTAATAACGGGGAAGAGTGTGGCTTTTGTTTACCAGCTCCTCTCTAGACACGCAGTTGTTATTGTATGATCTTGTGAGCAACGTTCTGCAGACATTCTCCACACGATCTGCAGTCGGTGTAAATGGGAAGCCGCACGAATTCCGGTCACATCTGTTTTGCACTCAGTGTAAATGAGACTTGGGTTAGAAGAGTCCCTAAAGAAACCACCTGGGCTCAACATTGACATGGATGAGAGTCAATTCAATTAAATTCAATTCAATTTTATTTGTAAAGCCCCTTCCCACCCCCAATCAAGGGGGCCCAAGGTGCTGAACATAATTTAAAAACAACTAGGACACAATAAAACAACTGTGCAATAAAATACAAAAATAGAACATTCTAAAAATAAAAATAAAACATGCAAAGATAAAATAGTTAAAAAACAATAAAAAACAATGATCAAAAAATTAAAAGACAAGTAAAAAACTAAGAAACAGATCTAAGGTGAACCTTAAGCTTGGCTTTAAAAGTGGGCAACGATGTGGACTTTCTTATTTCTAGTGGCAATTGGTTCCAAAGCCGAGGACCCAAAACCGAAAAGGCACGATCACCTCTGGACTTGCACTTTGACCGCGGTACCACTAGGAGGTCACTCTGACCCGAACGTAGCGATCTTGGGGGAACATAACGGGTCAGCAGCGAAGTTAAATATGGTGGGGCAGTTCCTGACAAAGAGTTAAAAACAAAAACCAAAATCTTGTGGAGGATACAACATTTCACCGGTAACCAGTCCAAAGCAGCTAGAAGGGGCGTGACATGGTCCCACTTCCGTGCTCCAAAAAGAAACCTAGCCACAGCGTTCTGGACCAGCTGCAGTCGAGTTAATAAGGACTGGCTCAGGCCAGCATACAGGGAGCTGCAATAATTTAATCTGGAGATGACAAAGGCATTGGTCACAGTTTTTAATTCCTGTTGCGTGAGGATCGACTTAATCTTAGATAAGCGCCTCAACTGGTAAAAACATGAACAAACCACAGAATTTACCTGAGCATCAAATCGTAAAGCAGAATCTATTTTAACACCCAAATCCGTAATTACAGACTTCTCATAGGGTCGCAGCGATAAAAGGTCCAATCTATGGGGCTGGTTGTTATTTGGGGTAAAAACTATTATTTCAGTTTTGCCCTCGTTCAAAGTCAAGAAATTGGACCCCATCCATTGAGTTACATCCTGTAAGCAATTCACCAACTGCTGTATGCTACCCCTGGTCCCTTGGGAGAGTCAAGGTCTAGTTGATTACCACCTACCCAAACAGACCATAAAAACATAAAGTTATCTTACCTATCAAGAAGCAGCAGAGCCACCATGGCACTGGTTTGCAGATCCTCCTGGTCCTCAAGTTAACTCCATTGTTCAAATGCAGCACCTGCCCTCCCCTAGGAATTTGCTTCCTGCTTTGCTAGCCAAGAACGCGTGATTCATGTACATAGAGGGGTATGCATAGATAGGGGAGGGACAGTCAGAGGGCAGTTTGATGGATGGATCAGGATCCAATTATTCAAAATGTTTAAAATGATTGGATGAGGTTTTCACAGGATTGTACATTTCAGAAGCGATTAGAATTCTTTGTTTTTTTTTTGACAAACATATATCTATATTTATCTACAGGTGCTGGTCATAAAACTAGAATATCACGACAAAGTTGATTTATTTCAGTAATTCCATTCAAAAAGTGAAACTTGTATATTAGATTCATTCATCACACACAGACTAATATGTTTCAAATGTTTATTTCTTTTAATGTTGATGATTACAACTGACAACTAATGAAAACTTCAGTATCTCAGAAAATTAGAATATCAATTAAGACCAAAGCAAAAAAAAAGGATTTTTAGAAATGTTGGCCAACTGAAAGGTATGAACATGGAAGGTTTGAGCATGTACAACACTCAGTATTTAGTTGGGGCTCCTTTGGCCTGGATTACTGCAGCAATGTGGTGTGGCATGGAGTCCATCAGTCTGTGGCACTGCTCAGGTGTTATGAGAGCCCATGTTGCTCTGATAGTGGCTCTTCTGAATTGTCTGGCGTATTGCATCTTCCTCTTCACAATAGCCCATAGATCTTCTATGGGGTTAAGGTCAGGTGAGTTTGCTGGCCAATCAAGAACAGGGATACCATGGTCCTTAGACCAGGTGCTGGTAGCTTTGGCGCTGTGTGCAGGTGCCAAGTCCTGTTGGAAAATGAAATCTGCATCTCCATAAAGTTGGTCAGCAGCAGGAAGCATGAAGTGCTCTAAAACTTCCTGGTAGACGGCTGCGTTGACCTTGGACCTCAGAAAACACAATGGACCAACACCAGCAGATGACATGGCACCCCAAACCATCACTGACTGTGGAAACTTTACACTGGACCTCAAGCAACGTGGATTCTGAGCCTCTCCTCTATTCCTCCAGACTCTGGGACCTTGATTTCCAAAGGAAATGCAACATTGACTTTCATCAGAGAACATAACTCTGGACCACTCAGCAGCAGTCCAGTCCTTTGGTCTTTAGCCCAGGTGAGACGCTTCTGACGCTGTCTCTTGTTCAAGACTAGCTTGACACAAGGAATGTGACAGCTGAAACCATGTATTGCCTGTGTGTGGTGGTTCTTGAAGCACTGACTCCAGCTGCAGTCCACTCTTTGTGAATCTCCCCCACATCTTTGAATGGGTTTTGTTCCACAATCCTCTCCAGGGTGTGGTTATCTCTATTGCTTGTAGACTTTTTTCTACCACATCTTGTCCTTCCCTTCTCCTCTCTATTAATGTGCTTGGACACAGAGCTCTATGAACAGCCAGCCTCTTTAGCAATGACCTTTTGTGTCTTGCCCTCCTTGTGCAAGGTGTCAATGGTCGTCTTTTGGACGACCGTCAAGTCAGCAGTCTTCCCCATGATTGTGTAGCCTACAGAACTAGACTGAGAGACCATTTAAAGGCTTTTGCAGGTGTTTTGAGTTAATTAGCTGATTAGAGTGTGGCACCAGGTGTCTTCAATATTGAAGACATACAATAATCAGAGATACTGAATTTGGGATTTTCATTAGTTGTCAGTTATAATCATCAAAATAATAGAAATAAACATTGAAAACATATCAGTCTGTGTGTAATGAATGAATCTAATATACAAGTTTCACTTTTTGAATGGAATTACTGAAATAAATCAACTTTGTCATGATATTCTAATTTTATGACCAGCACATCTATCTATCTATCTATCTATCTATCTATCTATCTATCTATCTATCTATCTATCTATCTATCTATCTATCTATCTATCTATCTATCTATCTATCTATCTATCTATCTATCTATCTATCTATCTATCTATCTATCTATCTATCATCTAGACATATATTTGTGTATATATATATACACTGCTCACAAAAATTAAAGGAACACTAAAGAAACACATTAGATACATCAGATCTCAATATGAAGTTGGACATCTATACAAATAACGACAGGGCAATGTCTTAGGAACAAAAGGATGCCAAGTCTTTTAATGGAAATAAAAGTTTTCAGCCTACAGAGGGCTCAATTGTGTAGACATTCTAAAATCAGAGTGAAATGAAGATGTGGCAGGCTAGTCCATTATTTCAAAAACTTCATTTCTGCAACTCAAAATGCTTTTCAGTATCTTGTGTGGCCCCCATGAGCTTGTGTGCATGCTTGACAACGTCGGGGCATGCTCCTAATGAGACAACGGATGGTGTCTTGTGGCATTTCCTCCCATATCTGTGTGAGGGCATCCCTGAGCTCTTGTACAGTCTGAGGAGCAACCTGGCGCCGCCTAATGGACCGAAACATAATGTCCCACAGATGTTCTATTGGGTTTAAGTCAGGGGATCGTGAAGGCCATTCAATTGTTTCAATTCCTTCATCCTCCAGGTACTGCCTGCATACTCTTGCCACATGAGGCCGGGCATTGTCGTGCATTAGGAGAAAACCAGGACCTACTGCATCGGCGTAGGGTCTGACAAAGGGTTCAAGGATTTCATCTGGATACCTTATGGCAGTCAGAGCACCATTTCCTAGGCAGTAGAGGTCTGTGCGTCCCTCCATGGATATGCCTCCCCAGACCATCACTGACCCACCACCAAACCTGTCATGTTGAACGACGTTGCAGGCAGCATAACGTTCTCCTTGTCTTCTCCAGACTCTTTCACGTCTATCACAGGTGCTCAGGGTGAACCTGCTCTCGTCTGTAAAAAGTACAGGGCGCCAGTGGCGGACTTGCCAATTCTGGTGTTCTTGAGCAAATGCCAGTCGAGCTCTACGGTGCTGGGCAGTGAGCACAGGGCCCACTACAGGACGTCGGGCCCTCAGGCCATCTTCATGAAGTCTGTTCCTGATTGTTTGGGTAGAGACATTCACACCAGTGGCCCTCTGGAGGTCATTCTGTAGGGCACGAGCAGTGCTCAGCCTGTTCCGCCTTGCACAAAGGAGCAGGTATCGGTCCTGCTGATGGGTTGTGGACCTTCTACGGCCCTGTCCAGCTCTCCGAGAATAACCGCCAGTCTCCTGAAATCTCCTCCATGTTCTGGAGATTGTGCTGGGAGACACATTAAACCTTCCTGCTGCAGCACGTGTGGATGTGCCATCCTGGAGAAGTTGGACAACCTGTGCAACTACTGTAGGGTTAAGGAATCGCCTCATGCTGCCAGTAGAGATAATTACCCAAGCCAAAACTAGCACAAGTGGAAAACCAGCCAAAAAAGATCAAGAGGGAGAAACTTGAAATGACCTCCACATGTTAAACCAGTCCTGTTTTGAGGGTTTTGTAATTGTTGCCACTTTAGTGCACCTGTCGTTAAGTCCATGAGCACCAATACAGCTGAAAGTGATTAACAATGCCCTCAGCTGCTTAATCAACCAGAAAATTATCAGACAGCTTTAATTGATTTCATGCCAGGCCCAATAAAAATAGTGTTCCTTTAATTTTTGTGAGCAGTGTATATATATATATATATGTGTGTGTGTGTGTGTGTGTGTGTGTGTGTGGCCCAATATACCAGTTATGCAGCTTTAAGTCCTGGTCATGGGAATCACAGTCAGTATCGGTTTGTTTTCCCCTGAACTCAGACTCCCCAGTTTTCTCCTGATAACAGTCTGTCAGCAGCGTTGAAGCCTGAACAAGTTTTTCCAACTCTGCGTGAAAGTGAAGTGAAATATTTTTTTTTAAATATTCTGTCACATTTCTATGGAATGCAAAGTATCCACATCCAAATGAACATGTCAGGTCTTCTGGAACCATGAGTGTACTCACACACACACACACACACACGCACGCACGCACGCACGCACGCACGCACGCACGCACGCACGCACACACACACACACACACACTTCAACAATGTCAGCAGCTCACTGGTTTTGATAGATTTATTTTATTTTACAAATCATCTATTGATCAATTTTAATAATTAACAAATAAAGAGAAATGTGTCACTTTTTTTCACATATATGGTGAGATGATATTAAAACGCATGCAAACATCCTTCTTATAGTCAATAATTCTCAGCCTGAATGAGCCATTTGCAGTTTATTCTGTTACAAGATCTGAGTCATTATTTGACTTTGATGTCGACTCATCTTACTCCTCCCTGGCCTTGTTATTCTTTTAATAAAGACATTTCACTCTGAGACACACGCTAGTACAACTGAAAGCTTTTCAGAAGGGTACGTTTTTGCCTTCACAACCCGGGGCTACAATACATTTTAAAATCAGTTATTTAGTATGACTCAGTGAGTGAGTCAGAGATCAACCAAAGATGCCTTTTCACAAAGAACCTCGGATGTAAACAGTAAGCTGGAGCTCCGAATCCATCATCAAGAGATCATAAAGCTCTTAATCTGAAAAGAATTACTGAAGATTAAATAATAGCTACCTTGGCAATAATTCCACAAAGACCTGTTGAAATGTTGTAGACTGTCATTTATTTGACACCTTTCACTAACAGTCAGGCAACTGGCAAACGTCAATCACATGATGGAAGGGTTCAGGTGATGTTTTTCCCACGAACACCAGTAATTCAGACAGTTGATCAGCCAGCGATCAAGATAAGATTTCACCTGGCAGCTTTTTCACAACGGCTACGTTTATTTAAGATCAGCCAATAACTCAGAAAGCAGACCTTTCTGTGTGTGTCAGTCACCCTCGGCACACCAGAGAGTTGCTCTCATCTTGTTATTTGACCTAATCTCTCAGCCTTTGATGAGTTGTTTTATCTTGTTTGTCATGTAAATGTATCTAATCATACTCAATTATGTGTTTTTATGCTGCCATTCATGAAGAAAAGAGTGAAAAATCTGAAGTAACCTGACATTCCTCCAGAGTTAATGACACAGCAGGGTTTACCTGACTCAGTAACCTCTGCCTGATCTGACTCACCACCTGGCTGCAGAATGCAGAAAAAAAAACACCGCCATGATAAGTTTTAGGTAAATCGTTTGTAGTGCATGTCTAAAAATGCAATTTTACATTTTGCAATGTATTGCATTGTTATTCTATGCAGAAAGACTGTCTTGTTCTACACTGGAGTGTGATGAAAAACCAGACCAGGATTTAAAGGAGCGTGGAAACATGACGGCGTGTAAACAAACAACAGCTTTTCAGATAATGGGTTTCAGGTGTTTTCTTTTGTGTCAAGCAAGTCTTTGTAAAAAATCCTCACGAGAAAAGTGTCATTATAATGGCTCAAACTGAGAAACTGAATGAGTGTACAACATGTTACAACTATTGTTTGATCAGCTGGGTGTTTTTAAATGGGACGAGATAGGAATTCAAAGAACTAGCCTGCAAATTCAATAAATATTAGTAGGAGATTGAATCTGACACCATGACTAATTGAATTACTCATCAGATGTTTGAGATGATTGAAAAAAGGCACACGATCAAGAGTTTTTAATTATTAAAGTGAATATTTTCAGTCAGCAGGGTAAACCAATGGAACAGTGTTGGGACGGGACCCCACTCGGAGTTGAAAAACACCAGGTAGGGATTTAAATCAAACCAATAAATAATGATCGCCAATGAGAGATACAAATTATGAAACCAATAAATAAAGCTGAAGGATAAAAATAGGTGAAAAGTTAAAAAAAAATTGCTCAAGAAAAGCTAAAAAAATGTAAATCATAAAGACAAAAATGGGAGCAAAGCCTTTAGGCAGAAACCTTAAAGCCTCCAAATTGTTATTTTGCAAGGTATTATGAGCTTAAGCATGACAAAATATTTCTGCTCTTTCTATAAAACGACCTACAAATGAGTAGGTGCAGCTTCCAGCCTCCAGTGGGTTTCGCCCTAAACTGTCTGAAAAACTATTGAGAATGAGTTGAAAGGAGTTCAAAGTGATTCTACGTCTCACCTGACTTTTCCTGACTGGGCCTCATTAGCATGTTTGCTGTTTGTAACGTACATTTGTACAACTACACCAAGTTGTCAGCCTCAGGCAGTGATGCAGTGAAACACTCTGTCTTAGACCCGTTCCAGGAATGGGACTCCCTAAAGGCATTTCGACATGAAACCAGGTTTTTCACGCAGCGACTCGGTTCCTTTTCGTGCTAGAAAGCCAATCAAGAAGGCTTTTGTAAAACAAACAGTCATGTTGACGGATCGAATGACATTCACAAAGAATACTCAAAGAAAACACTTCCTTTGTGAAATTACCGTGAAATTCCCCTGCAAAAGTGCAAAGGGTTATACGAGTGCTAACAGCACAGCTCATATTATGACAGGTTCGGCCACCGTCTCCATTAACTCTAATCTCAACAGAGTTACATTAAATTAGTTCAGGTTTGTTTTTTAATCCCAGTGGAAATGAGACCATTAGTAACCCCATCAGCTGTTTTACCTCATTCCTGCTGACAGATCTGTAATAAGACGCTAAATATGTTGTTTTTTGCAGAGCTGCCAAGTAGTTTTAGGTATTAACCCAACACGCTCCAATTAATCTGCTTCAAGATGTTCTTCTGTGGTTTATGTCTGAAACATCTTCCTTAGAAGGTACCCAAAAAATCATCCTGGCAAGATGCCTGAACCATTTCAAACTGGGTCATGTTAGTGTAGAGGAGGATGCTGAGGTTTTCACATAATCCCTGACTGCGGGTCGTTCAATAGTACCCTCACTCACGTAAAAGAATCCAAGCTACTTGAACTTCACCTAGACCTAGACCGACCTGGACCTGGCCGTGATATCGCTTCCAAAAATGAGGCCATGGTCCTCTGTGGCTGATCTTTATCTCAACTGCTTCTCATTTGGCTCCAAATATTTCAAGTGCCTGCTGGAGGTCCTGACTTAACGTAACACTAAATAAGTTTCCCACTTTCCCTCCTATTGGTTAAAAGCGGAATTACAGCTGTTGTAAACAACCTTGCAGCAGCCTGCTAACAACAAGCTAACGCTAACACGAGCCAACTGATGCTAAATAAGCCACAAAGTAAAAAGCTCCACACTCTTGGACAAAAAATTATAATTACTTACAAGTCCAGTAGCAACAAAGCCAGGTCACCATCAGTTTGTGATTTCATACCCTCCTTCAGCTCCCTCAAACAAGTGTAGGCTGCGCCGATGTTCACTCTGGTTTTAGGGCGATGGTGGCAGAGGGGTTAAGTGGTTGCCTTGTGAGGTCGCAGGTTCGCATCCCGCTCAGTCTGTTGCTGTCGTTGTGTCCTTGGGAAAGACACTTAACCCACGTTGCCTGCTGGTGGTGGTCGGAGGGACCGGTGACGCCTCTGTTTGGCAGCCTCACCTCTGTCAGCTCGCTCCAGGGCAGCTGTGGCTACATTGTAGCTCATCATCACCAGCGTGTGAATGTGTGTGTGAATGTGTGAATGATACACTGTAGTGTAAAACGCTTTGGAGTCCTCTGACTCTAAAAGGCGCTATACAAGTGCGGGTCATTTATCATTGCTTTGACAGCACCCCCCCCCACACACACACACACTCGTGCGCCCACACAAGCAGACTCACTACTCAGGAGAACGAGCAGACACAGAAACTGCAGCACGCTGGAGGATTTCCTGTCCACTGCGATCACTAGAAGAAAGCGAGGAGGAGGACATTTTGTTATGGAGGTGAGTGGCTCAGAGCCGTAACGTGTCATATCGGCAGGTGAGTGGCTGAGCCAGCTGGAGGTGCGGTCAAGACTCAGCTGGAGCCCAGTGCAGTACAGTCATGTAGTACGGTACAGACAACGTCACCCTGCAGCTCTATAGCCATCAGCTGTGGCTGATTCTAAATCAGTGTGGAGCAGAGTTTTAACCTGAAGATGGAGATATAATTATGGTTTTGGGCTGAAATATTAAATTTTAAGTAAGTTGCACTAAACTGCCAAAATAATGACTACACATGTCTACAGCACTATTAGACATCTATACAGGTTATCAGCAAAAAGAGTTGATTTAGGTGTTACTCGCTCTTTAAGTACAGTTTCTAGTCAGCAGATGGCTACAGAGTGATGTCCAATGTGAAGTTGCTCAAGTCTCTGGCTCAAGAACCACTGAAACCAGTTTGAAAGCAATAGGTGTTAAAAACTCTTTAGTGTGGCTTTAATGAGGACAACAGGACCACACTAGTTTTGATGCATTTTGGAGTCCTCCCAAATCTGAGATGGTTCAGAAGTAACATATCTCCTTTACTCAAGACAAAGTTATTTCATAATTCTCTTTGTAAGACACAGATAAATGTATGCCGTCTATAATAGCAAACCTAGGGTGATGGTGTGTGAGGCCCCTCCTGCTCACATGTGATTGTTCTGCCAGAAATCTTGATGTCATCCTGACGTTTACGCTAACGCTGCTGATGCTTATTTATCTCCAGTGATGGTGTGTCTATGTGTGGGAGGGAGGTAAAGGAGAAAAAAAACACACTGAAGAACAGCTTCTTCCCTCAGGCTGTGAGGCTGGTCAACTCTGGCCCTCACATGCTGTTGAATAACAACAATAAATGAATCTGAATTGTTCTAACCTAATTTGATTCCATAACAAACTTTAGTCGTCTGCTCTGATAGTAAATAATGTCATGAACCAATCATACCAGCCTGGAAGTTAGACTCATTATCGCCAAATTGAACCGTATCAAGTTGAGCTTCAGATACTTGTCTCCGAAGGAGATCAGTGGAAACAAACCCAGGACCCATAATAAGTAACCACAACCACATGTTATGTTATGGTTAGTTAAGCCCTTCCAGTGGAAAATTACAGCTATCGTTTTGTAAGGGAAATCTGATCTGACTGAAAATGTGCAAGTGATAAACAAATAATTGATGAAAATTTACAAGTCTGTTTAAAAAGCCAAGAAAAAAAACAAGCTTTGAAAGACAACAAAACTTCCATGTTGCTTTAACAGAATTCAGGTGATTTTTTATTTCCTTTAGACACTAAAAACCTTTGGAGAAGGGTTCATTCATCCCAAACACGCCGGGACAGCTTACACAGATACAGCGTAAATCTGAAGTTATAGACGTGACTAAAATATTTTACTTCTTTGGCCTGAAACAACGATTAAAATAGACACAGATTGCTCAAAGTCCACCCCAGAGGAGTTGGGCTGAAAAGCTTGAACCTTGAGTCACAACTTGATGCATGACAAACACTGCTGCTTCATTTTGAAATAACCTCTGTCAAAGTCAATGTTCTTTTTGGTGTCTCATGGGCTGAAAGGAACATTAAGGCTTGTAGCTATAAGTTATTTTTTAATAGACTGATTATTCCTCTGTTGAATCACTGGGAAAGTGTTGTATGGTGAACATCATGCATGTGCAGTAGCTTATTGTCCTGATAAACTCATAATATGGTAAAGAAAGAGTAATGTTTCTTCTTTGAACTGAGGATGAGCTGGGCTCATGAACGGGGGAAAACAAAAAGCAAATAAAGCATGTAATGTGATTATGTTTTAAAGTTTTGCTTTTGTTTCGTGCAATGTTTTGCAGTTTATACATGGTTTGTACTTTTATTTTGAAATATTTCTTTCCTGTATTTAGTTTTTCCTCATATAGTGAGGGTATTTAAACATAACTAATCTAATTAGTTACGCTTGTGTCTTGTCACCTAATTTTAACTTTAACTGTGAGTCCACATGTGAGTTCTGACTTCATCCCGATGTTCCAACGTTTGCTGTTCAGCTCCTTTGATCTCTTTTTTCATAACATGAAGAGTGACTGTTTGTTTCCTGGTCTGAGAAAACTCCAACATTTCCACGGATTCCATTTTATAGAAGTGTTTACCATTTTGGCACAAGCAGTTTTTTCCATTTAAACTAGGAGCACTGATCCAGAGCTTCTGGACTTGTTGACAGATTAAACGTTTTCACAGTAAAGGTCACATTCAGCCAAATTAATAAAGCACTATTTGGTCTTTTATTTACGGAGTGATTATTCTTCAAAATGCAGTCAAGGGTAGAAATTTTGAGTAACACAAATTGTTATCACAAAAATTCACAATATCGCAATAAATATCATCAAAAATATTGCCACTGAGTCTGCTACTTCTGTTTTCATGACAGTTCTTCCTGCCCTTGCCGAGGATGGTCACTTTTCTTTCCCCTCCCTACCCTCTCTTCCTGCCTTCTCTTTGTGCTGTCTGACTTGGAGCGCCTCTCTGCATTTTCCTCTGAATCTCTCTAATCATGGATCTGGTCAGCTGGTCTCTGAATGCCATTGATAAAACTTTTTCCATGTTAAGAACGGAGAAGGGGGCTCCTCCTGCCTTGGCGGAACGCACCCGGTAGGATACATGATGGATTCCTGCGTGGATGATTATGTGTCTGTCGCTGCTGTCCATTTGACGATGTAGAAGATAAAATTGGATTCATGATAATCGGGATTCTGCTGTTTGGAGCCGGTGGGTGTATTGCAAGATTCAGAAAGTGTCAGGAGCAATTGGCATCCCACCTGGCTTCTACAAAGCAATGTGTCGGGCTGTGAACTCTCAGACTCTCGTTTTGAACGAGCATAACCAGAAGCAGGATGCTCAAATAAGCAAACTGGCTTCGGTTTTCAGAACTCGTCCACGAATTGGATCAGAAATTGGAGAAGCTTACAGCTCGGCTTGGGGGGAAACTGTTTGGAAATGACCAGAGATTACTGAGAGACTGAGGCAGACACAACTCGCTTTAGCCAAACCAAAACTGAATCTTATCTGAATTTGGCCCCCACATGTTGGCCTTGGAATGCTGTACATACAAAATAACCAGGATGTTTATGCAGACAGATGCTCTACCCCTCCCTCCCTGTTTCTTCGCATGGGATCTTGGACTCCTTGGTGCAGCTTGCGGAAGGTTGCATTGTTACATCTGAGATGATGGACATTGCAGCTGAACTGAGAGAAAGTTCATGGGCTCACTTACACTGACATGCATGCATGCGCTCACATGTCAGACATGCACACACTCACAGTTTTTTCAACCCTGAAACTTTCCTCCCAATTCCTGGTAGCTGATGAGTAGCTGCTGGTCTCCCTTGGATGCATGGGGATTCCCACCCCTCCCACCCACCTCACGTTTGATTATGTTGTGACTGTCTGAATATGTGCTTTTATGTCTGAGGTGTTTTTCCCTGCAAGCCAACTCTGTTCCCTGTAGGGAGCAGAGTGGAGGCGCATGTTTTTTTCCTCCCTCATCCCTCCCCACCTTCATGTTACCCATTTTTATTTACCTGTATAATGGGAGCGCTATAATGACTGCATGCCCACAGTAAACCGTTTTCCTGTCTATGTGTTTCATGTGCTGTATGTCTGATCTTAAAATGGCTGTACTGAAACTACATTTCATTCAATGACGTTCAATGACAAATAAAGCTTTCCTTAGCTTGCACGAACTCCAAAATATTCTGAAGAAATTGGATGAACTACATCTCATTGAGAAGTCCCTCTTAGCTGCAAAAAACGTAGTTTCCCACCAAGTCTCTATCAATTTCCTTTTGTTTTGCTTCAGGGTGCCCAAGAAAGGCTAGCAGCATCAGGACCATCTCCTAAAATTGGTCCAGCTCTAGGATCAGGCAAAGCAGGATTTGTTCAGGAATGTCAGGCAGGTGTGAGTTTAGGTGTGGGTATATCTTCAGCTCATCAAGGAGAAGACATGTTAGAGGATGAGCTGGTGTCAGGAAGGGCAACAAAGAAGCCTCTTTTCTCCAAGAAAACTATAAGGGGCAGTCTGATAATTCTTATTATTAGGAACATCTGAAAAAAGAATAATCTGGAGAAGGAAAGGTGAGCATTACCATCAGTCCTGTGTCCTACAGGTAAGCATCCCAAGATCATTGTGTGTGTGTGTGTGTGGGGGGGGGGGGGGTTCTCAGCCAAGAGAGGGGTCTCATTCACAGTTTAGCCTCAGAACATCCATGAAGAAAGAGTGGTACCTAATCATCCTCCCAGAGGAACCCCTCCAACCATCCATCTACAGTTTGGTGATGAACGATGTCTTCTCCAGCATGATGGAGCACCGGGCCAGAAGGATATCATCAGAACTAAGAGGATCAGGAACAAAACCTCAACATGTTGGGTCCAGGACCTAGAAATTCCCCAGAAGTTAATCCTGTGACAACTTGCAAATCAACAAATTCTGACCAAATCCAAACACTGATGATGAAGAATGGGCTCCATCAGTCAGGATCGGGATGACAGCAGGTCAAGATGAACTACAGAGGTCTAGAAAAAGAAGGACTAATACTCCAAGAATTGATTCTATATATAAACTTAATGAAATCGTCAGCAGAAGCCTTTGGCACTGATAAAATATTTTTAACTCAGTAACTATACAAACATCTGACAAAAAGATCTAAAAACGCTGAAGCGGCAAACTTTGTGAAAACCATTTGTTATTCTTCAAACATTCAGCCACACCTGCACACACTCACACACTGATCACAGGGTTCAGTCACCTGACAAAGATGATTTGTAGAAAAAGAAAGGTGTCACAGAACTGTGATCCTCAGAACTCAGAACAGACATCTCTTTTACCCACTACTTTCTACGAAGTGAATGACTGCTTGTGTTCTTCTCTCTTGTCACATTAAATTACCTCGTGACTTTGTTTTACTCTGTGTGTGCTGTGTGTTCAACAGTTTCCAGTAAATTTCTATTTCTGGTTCTGCACCGTTTGTAAGGTGACCAAACACTGGCAAAATGTTCCGATCCACCTCGTGGCTTCTTACCGCCTGTTGCAGCTGGAATCAAAGGAATCCCACATGAATGACGTTTAATGCAGTTCATGCTGTGTTGTGACAGAATACATCTTTAACAAGTTACAATCAACATCAACTGCCAAGACACCTTGATTGTGAGTTTTGTAAGTCCCTAGTTTTACCAGATTTCAATGTTAGCAGTATAAACTCCTCAGATAGACGAGGGGGAACAAGTGAAAACAAGCACAAATCTCATGACAACTGCCACATGCTAAACTGTGATTAGAATAGTTCCTGCTGTTGGAAATTACAGCTTGTCCTCACTCTGTTAAGTGCCAATCTGCAAGTAATAAATATACAAGGGATCAAAATAAAGTCTGAGTCCCTTGTAAAAAAGTAGAGATGGGATTTAGACGATGAAAAACATCCACTGGAGACATATTTAACATAGTTCAGATGTTCCAGCAACCCTTTTAGATGAAACAAAACAACACGTTCATACGGAACCAATACCTTCATTTTACATGCATGACAGCTAGGCATGTGCTTCTCTTTTATGTTTGTAGTATGTCTTTTAGCTGTTATTCTTTGTCATACAGAAAGGCCTATTTGAATGATTTTTATAATCTATGTAATCTATGAACTGGGATCTGTAGTTACACTCCTAAACCATTCTGGATTTTGTTAGCCTCTGATGAGCAGTCTTTAGGAAATGCATGCTCATCATCACTGAGGTTGAAGGCCTTTCTGGCTACAATAAGCATCCAACATGTTGTTCAAATGAGGAAATGAGTCAGACCAAGCATTTCCCTTTAAAGAAAAGGATAGATTAATAAAGTCATCACACTTTTGATCTTACAATCATGAGAATCTCATTTGCAAAGGTCGGTTTTTAATTTTCATCTTCTTCAGGGCACAACTCTTTTTATTCATTTCAAATCTTGAGAAACTATGTTGTTGGCCTACTTATCAGCCACCGTACAAACAGTTAACCAACAGTTCTCAAGTTGTGATTTGTGGAAGCGCTACATGGACAAATGTTTCTCACCGGTAGTGGATAGCTCTATGTGTAACTGAGTTAGACTTGATACCTGCTCTGTAACTTTCTTTTTCTAAAAGAAGAGAGGTTAGAAAGAAAAATGATTGAAGGAAGAGTCTGGAAAGGTCTGACATTTCTCACTCTAATCCAGCCTCTGCTACAGTATCTTGATGACATGCTGTTACCAATCTGTGGTTGCAGATTCAGACCTTAAGCACAAATTAGCTCTGTCCTGCAGAAAAGTTTCTTTTAAAAAGGATTTCTTGAACTAGTATTTTGTACAATTGAAAAGTGTTCCTCGAGCTTCCATATAACATATGATACTTTGTTGGGGCTCACAAAGGGCCAGGAGCCCTGATAAATTGTCAAACACAACCCCATAATGAAGCCCTACAATGGAAAGACTGATTTGCCCCGCCCACTCAGCCATGACATAAATATTAAATGAGCTGCTTGCTGATAATCCAGGTTTCCATGATGGCTCTATGATTGCCTGAAGGTAAAAACTCAGCCATGTTCAGTATCCAGATAACTCAGTAGACAAACTATAGATCTATTTGGCATTCGTCCAAAGTCTGGATATTCCCAGTACATCCTGGAACATTAGTGCTCAGACATTCTTCTTAGTTGTTTTTCTCTCACCCAAAAGGGCGTTAGCAGTAGTTTGGGCTAGCGTTAGCAGTGCCTCAAGTTAAGAATCTGCGGTTATCATTACTACCACCACCGTTTATTTATAGCCAGTGTTGAAACGGGTTAGTACATGCTAATAAGAATGTGGTGACACAGGTGTCTTAGCTAACTTTAAGCATCTGCAAAATTACTACTTGAGTCATATATTCAAGTCTGACAACCCCAAGTGACATCCTGTCCATGCATTTATCAATAATTAGGTAACATTTTACAATAAGGGTCTCTTTATTAACGTTACTTAGTGAGTTATTAAGCATTAATAAACAAAGGGTCTCTTTATTAACATTTGCAATATTGTTAACTATTAAGTGTCCTTAAGGTTGGGACAAACATTAATATTAAGCAGTTGTTACTTTATTTAATAATTTATTAATGCTTAATAATGCACTAAGTACCGGTAATAAAGGGACCTTTGTTGTAAAGTGTTACTGATAATTATTTTAGTTCTTTATTTTATTATTATTGTTAGGCGCTAGGACCAATCAGAGTAACGAACAACGTGACGTAATCACAGCGACGGAAAAGCGGGAGGCAGCAATGGCGTCTAACATCAATGATTTCTGTGGTTTTTGTATGAAAACATGTGAATATCAGGTGTACTGGGACATTGCACTACTTTGTTTGATAAAAATAAGAAGCTGCTAAGTATATCTGACAGACTTACGCACGTCATGGTCCAGGGTGAGCTGCCTGTTTCTGAGTCTTGTTTGCAGGTGGGCGTGTCTGAGAGTCTCCAGCTGCAGCTGATCCTGTCATCAAGGCCCAGGGGATTTAAGGAGCAGTGTGACTTAACACCACGCCGGATGATTACTCTGTTTGGGTAGCTCTAGCCATCTGACCTGCCTCCTGTAGTTTTTGCACTTGCTAAACCTGTCTCCTACAACTTCCACCAACCTGCCTGTCCTTGCTCCAGGTTCTCAGCATCATCTCATCTCCACACCATACCTGCACGCCACGTCACACTGCTGTTCCCCTGGCCGCTCGCTCTCAGCCACTCACCTGACCTCGCCTTCCTCCTCCGCAACAGCAGTTTTCCCCCCTGGACAATCTGTGCTACACTCCCTGCTCCCTCCAGCTCACACGGACCTGCTCTGCCCTCTCTTCACTTTTCACAGCCCCCAGGAAGCCCTTCAGAGCTCAGCATTCTCACCAGTCCTCCAAGATACTCACTCGCTCTCCTTTCCCAGAACCCCACCTTGGATATCCTGCTACCTGTTGTCGCAGCGCCTTCAGTTCCCGTTGTCTGCCGTCTAAGTTTCTTTATTCTGTAATAAATTATTATTATTTCTACTTACCTGGTTCTGCGTGTGATTCTGTATGTCGTGGGTCAAAAAGCTGCCCCTCAACATGACAACGCATGCTGGAGTGTAAATAATCCAATGTTGATGACAAAGCCGTTTCAAACGAACGTGGTTCCTGCGCCGCCGCCATGTTGTTTGTGTTCACGGTCGCAGCTCTGACGTCATCGGCTACTCCTGCTCTGTGACATGCCCACGATATAGAGCGCTGTGATTGGCCCAACCAAAACTATAGTGAGCTGTGATTGGACAGCCACAGCAGTGGATCAGGCTGCGAGGGTTCCAATGAAGCGTGCCTAGACCAAACTTTGCAAGGCAAGAATTTGAATTAACTGTCATTGTGCATATGCTCAGGATATCATTTCAACTACAAAACACCTAAAACACAAAACATACACGCTTTAAGTCATAAAAGATCTATAGCACACGCAGCTCAAAACATAAAAGAGCATGTCGTATGAAATTTCCTTGTTTTCTTGTATGAGAGGAACTGGAGCTGGTAGCATGTCGTTTTAGTTTTCGTTCTATTTTTGTCAGAATAAATGGACAGTGTCCCACGTCCTCAATTCTTCATGCCCTATTTATAATCAGAACCGCACAGAGAAACCTCAGTGTGATGAAACAGTTTAACTCTGATTGGACTGAAAAGATAACAGCTAGTTTGAGTAAGGCAGGATTCAAGCTGATTGCTGCTAATATGATCTCAAAATGTTCATAGAGGTTCATCAGATTTCTGGTTTCTGTACATCACCATTCATTTTATATAACTCAGTTATTTACAAGGACTTTTAACGTGTTTGCAAGTAAAATTAGAAACTAACTGGGGCTCTCCAAGCCAGAATTTCCAATTTCAGACAAAATGTTTATTTATTATTAGCATAAAACTGTTTAAAGGTATAGAAAATAAAGTTTGCTTCCACCAGTAGGATATTTTTCAGATGAGACTGGAACAGGCTCTGTCCAGGTTAGCTGTTGGCTCATTTATTCCTTTGAATTAGATCAAACTGAGGTTGTTTAAGGATGTAAAATATCATTTGTTCACAAATAAAGAGAAAAAGCAAGAAAACCTTGAAAAATCATCACATTTACTCTGCACAGAGTTTCAGTCAGTGTGTTGGAGGCACCACCGGTTGTTTTTTTACCGTTTAAACATCATCTCTGTTCAGACACGTCAGGGAGGCGTTTTTACATGTCTGGTTTCCTTTGCTGCCATCCAGACTTTGGAATGCAGTGCAAATGATCAGGGATGGGCTTGCCAAGTTCATTTTTAATAGTTTAGCGATTACGCTGACAAAATATGAATTACATAATTCCACATTAGTTCCAAAACGATGACAAAGTATTCTGATTCTGTTCTGGGCCGCGTAACGGCTGACTTCGCTGATATTGGATTTTTTTAGTGAAAGTCAGAATGAAAAGTTTTATTTACATGAAGACTCATTTTGGTGTTTTATTTATCTGGTTTTTACTGTATTTTTATTAGTTTCCACGATCATCAATAAGAGGTAGAGGCAGTGCTTTATGTGTCTGATCTCAGTACAAGCTGTCGGTTTGATAAACACGAGTAGTAAACTGAACCAACTGTGTAACACTAAGAATTAACAGAAAATCTGTTTTTAGCATTTGTAATTCTGCTGCACCTCTTTGAGGAGGAAGCCATTTCTGTTTTCCTTCCAAGTTGATATTTACCAAATATGTGCTACAAGTAATCTGGCAGGATTTTCTGGATAAATGATTGGGCTAAAAACACAGAGCCAAAAGATGTTCTTGTTTTCTGCTGAGTGGAAATTAAACATATCAGGTTCTGCTTAAAAACAAAAGTCAACCTCTAATTATTTGACTGAAGCAATAAAACAGCCAACAAAACAAATCCAAACCCAAAATTTTGATTTAACTAAGCAAACAGGTAGGAGCCCCCTATTGGATAATGACTGCATGGGTGATTATCTTTCAGATGGTAACAAGTTATTTAACCCAACTGGTGCAATGAGCTGCTTCTCATTTCTTCAACAACCATGTGGAAAGACACATCTGGTGGTCGTGGAAAAGATGTTAGTCTGTGTGAGAAGGGTCACATCACTGGCATGCATCAAGCAGAGAAAACATCTAAGGAGTTGCAGAAACGACTAAAACTGGGTTCAGAACTGTCCAACGCATTATTAAAAACTGGTGTGATGAGTCCAGATGGACCCTGTTCCAGAGTGATGGGTGCATCAGGGTAAGAAGAGAGGCAGATGAAGTGATGCACCCATCATGCCTAGTGCCTACTGTACAAGCCTGTGGGGGCGGGGCTATGATCTGGGGTTGCTGCAGTTGGTCAGGTCTAGGTTCAGCAACAGGATCTGCTCCAAGAATGAGGTCAGCTGCCTACCTGAATATACTGAATGACCAGGTTATTCCATCAATGGATGTGTTCTTCCCTGATGGCACGGCCATATTCCAAGATGACAATGCCAGGATTCATCGGGCTCAAATAGTGAAAGAGTGGTTCAGGGAGCATGAGACATCATTTTCACACATGGATTGGCCACCACAGAGTCCAGACCTGAACCCCATTGAGAATCTTTGAGATGTGCTGGAAAAGGCTTTGTGCAGCGGTCAGACTCTACCATCATCAATGCAAGATCTTGGTGAGAAATTAATGCAACACTGGATGGAAATAAATCTGGTGACACTGTAGAAGCTTATTGAAACAATGACACAGAGAATGTGTGAAGTAATCAAAGCTAAAGACGGTCGAATGAGCAGGTCTAAACTGAAAGCTGAAGCATCCACAGGAGAAATGTGTTTGTTTACTCGAGGTGGCAGGAAAAAAGTTTGTTCTGGTTAGGACATTTCATAAACTTGAGCGAAGGATGCCTGAGTCCCCGTGTGACACATGAGACAATTCACAAGACAATCTGCCGGATGAAGTTTCGAGAACTCCCAATCCAATCAATCAATCAATCAATCAATCAATCAACTTTTATTTATATAGCGCCTTCCACACCCGTTACAGGAGGCCAAGGCGCTGAGAACAACATAAAATCATGATAAAAAGAAATATTAAAACATTGAACAATAAAAAATACATAAAAGCATAAAAACATAAAAGTATAAAAACATAAAAACATAAAAGCATAAAAACAGGCAGACATCAAGCGTTTTCTGAAAACGCTAGACGAAAAAAGTGGGTTTTCAGCCTACTCTTAAAAACCGGCAGAGATGTAGACAGCCTAATTGACGGTGGCAGTTGGTTCCAGAGTGACGGTGCTAAGGCTGAGAAAGCCCGGTCCCCACGAGTCCGACACCTCGTGCGAGGGACAACAAGCAGGCCCTGATCAGAAGAGCGCAGAGATCGTGATGGCACATGCTTTTTCAAGAGCGCCGCTAAATAAGGAGGGGCGCCTCCCTGAAAGAAATGAAAAACAAACACCAGAAGCTTAAAACGTGCCCGATAAAAGACTGGAAGCCAATGTAGGGAAGCCAACACTGGACTGATGTGGTCCCGTTTCCTGGCGCCAGTCAGAAACCTGGCGGCGCTGTTCTGCACAAGCTGGAGGCGATGAAGTGTTGACTGACCAAGCCCAGCATAGAGAGAGTTGCAGTAATCCAACCTAGAGATTACAAATGCATGGAGTACCTGCTCCAGGTGGACTCTCGACAGCATAGGCTTGATTTTGGCAAGGCGTCTAAGATTGAAAAAACACGATCGGATAACAGAATTCACGTGAGCATCAAACTTAAGCTTAAACTCCAGGGCTAGGAAAGAAAAGGCATTCCATACAGGTCTGGGGTCTCATTTTTGAAACTTACTTATGCACAAAACAGGGTCTGAGAACTGCGTAAGTCATTGTCTGCACAAACTTTGTGATTTAGAAAAAAAAAAAAACTGGACGGGAACACGTGTACAACTTTCAGCAAACTCTGACCCCAGAGTGAGCACATCTTGGAGACGGGGAAACTGCAGCACAGCCGGTGAGATGGTGACACGGTGAATTTAAGACATATTTACAGACTTATAGACCTTTGACACACACACACACACACACACACACACACACACACACACACACACACACGCACACACACACGCACACACACACTTTTCCTGCCTAAAAGCCTTTGGGGTTAAATGAAATGTTCCCCTTAGATCTGGAATATCTCTCTATGCCTGAGCACCATAATGCAGCTGTTTCAGATGGCATCACTACCTGCGTTTACATGTGAAAAATATCTTTAATCCAATCATTATTTGGATTAGAATATGACTGTGCACATGCGCCCTGGAAAAATGAATCCGATCATGTCAAGTGTTTACATTCGTCATACGTTTGATCGGAATAAATAATTTTGTCATGCGCAGAACGATCCAGTACACCGAAAACGGCAGTAGAAGAAGTACTGGACTTCCGCTGTAAACAAACATGTCTGCAAGCGTGTCAAAATGGAGCAGTACGATGTTCTTCAGAGCGTGGTTTTATTTTTACTTCTTTAAGAACATCTAGCAGCGCATTTGTGTCTGAAACAGACCAGTGTTGTTTCACGCCCGCCATGCTTCCATCCAACTTTCTCAAACGGTGACGTAATGTACGTATACGTACGACGTAACTAACATGCGCAGTAATGACCCACAATTGGAATAATTGTTTACATGCACCATGATTGGATTAACAATCAGCATAACCCAGCCGTCTCAATCGGAATGAAAAGTTGATCCGAGTGAGTTTAATCGGGTCAGAGAATTCCGAATGGCTTGTTTACATGATGCATTTTTATTCCAATCAGGCTTTTATTCTGATTACTTGTGTCCATGTAAACGCAGCTAATGATTATTGCCACCTTCCTCTTTGTCTCCACCTGTCCACTTATGTTTATGTTTTTTTTCTTTCTAATGTTTAAATAATAATAATAATAATAATAATAATAATAATAATAATAATAATAATAATAATAATAATAACAACAACAACAACCTTTATTTATAGAGCACTTTACACTTTGTAAGGAGACAGAAGTGCTGTACAGGTCAGACAACAGAGATGGGTCTTTAAAAGAGATTTAAAATCACCCTATGTACTGGCCATCCTTATACCAAGAAGAAGGGCATTTCATAATTTGAGAGTGGCAACAGAAAAAGCTCTGTCATCCCAGACTGACTTCCTCTACCTTTCAAGGGAAGATTGCTCCAGGCTCTGCCACACACAGCTCACCACTGCAACAACGAGGTGCTGATGGATTAAGGCAATAAAACGTTTCTGTTCCTCCATGTCACCTACAAGCACCTCAGTTTCAATCTCGGAGAAATAGTGCTTTCTAGACCTCTTGGTACCATTTATGGCAGAACGTGAGTGTGTAGGAGGTGATATAGGATCCAGAAACACCTCAGCACATCAGAGGAAAAGTGTGGTTTATAAAACGGGGATTGTGTGCAGCTGTGCGTGTTTTAGGTTTACTTCCTGTTTTCTATGTGTTTCTGTTGCTGTTTTCACGTTTCCTCCTTCAGAGTTTCCTGTCTTCAGCTCATCTACTCACACCTGTCCTACGTGTAATCAGCTCACCTGTCTGTTGACGGTATTTACCTTGCCCAGTATTTATGCTACTGTGTTCCCTTCAGCCCTTGTTCAGTCATGTTTAATTAGTTGCTGTTTTCTGCAATTTCCTGCTGGTCCCTTCCAGTTATCCTTATAGCCTGGCTTTGCTAAGTGGTGAGAATGTTTGTTTTTGTCTGTATTCATGTTTGTGATTTCATATCCATGTAACAGTAGCTAAATATCTCAACAATCAGGCAATAGGTAGATAAAAAGCTGCTCTGTCTCATTTAGGACTACCAATGTTGTTTGTGAACAAACCAGAGTTGCCAACTAAGAAAATCCTCAAAGTTGCTAAATTCCGTTTATTTAAAAAGTGCTGTACAAAGTAAATCAATAGTAATATTAGGTCCAGACTCAGACTATTTAATTTATTCATGTTTTATTTTAATGTATCTCCTGCCTTCCCCAGCCTACCTATAATCCACTCATCACAAACACAGCATGAGGATGAAATATATATTTATTTATAAGATAGAAAGAATGGTTATTATAGCGTTGAGTTCAGATTTTCTTGACAAAACTCCCTAGAACAGCTGTTCTGTGAGTGGCAGGAGGACAGTCTGCATATAGTAGGGGTTGGGGGTGGGGGTCATGGCCCACAAGAAGCCGTGGTGGGCGTCCCTTATTTTCATATCTGAAAGGTGGCAACCCTACATTAAACATTCATGGACTCACCCATCTTGACTCACGACGGGGAAGGCTGTTGTTGGTTTAGCATCCAGGAAACAGCAGAGAACATCTCGACTAGTAGAAGCTAAACGTTAGCATTAGCAACTCCACCACACAGCAGACCTCCTCCCTCCGCTTGTGTTATTTGTGGAGATAAAACATCAACGTTGCAGTGCAAATGTGGTAGAGTCGCGTTGCTGTTATCCAATCAGAGGCCAAATGTCCAAATCAGTTGATAGCTCCGCCCCTTTCTTCACTCGAGTGTCCAAGACATGCAGCCGCAGATCAGATGAGACGACAACAAAATCAATCATCAAACTGCGGCCTAAGGTATCCTGGTGCCAAGAGCACATAGGGACACCTTTATGCCTGAACATGGAGTTCATTATGGACAATCCACGATGCACATAGAAGTCCAATAACAAGACACAACCTCACACACCAACTCAGGCTCTTTCCCCACCAGAGGGGTGACATTCCACGTGCCGAGAGCCAGCTTCTGTAGCCAAAGATCAGACCACCAAGGTGCCCGCCTTCAGCTACCACCCATCTCACATTGCACATGACCCCATTGGCCCCTCCCACGAGTGGTGGGTCCATAAAAAGGGGAACTCATGTTTTTTCTTTGGGCTGTGCCCAGCCGGGCTCCATGGGTGCAAACCCGGTCACCAGGTGCTCGCCAATGTGCCCCACCTCCAGGCCTGGCTCCAGAGGGGGACCATGTTGACCCGTGTCCGGGCGAGGGAACGTTATTTCCATTTATCGTATTCATCATAAGGGGGCTTTGGGCTGCACTTTGTCTGATCCCTCACCTAGGACCTGTTTGCCATGGGTGACCCTACTAGAGGCATAAAGCCTCAGACAACTTAGCTCCTAGGATCATTGGGACACCCAAACCCCTCCACTACGGTATGGTGGCCACCTGTGTTGCAATATGTTTGCTGGCTTTAGTTTTATTATTAATGATAGGGATATTAGCTCACAGTCTATGATAGTTTATTTTATTTTTACTGGTATATTTTAAACGTATTGTGTCAAATTTCTAATCATTTGGTGCTCTTGTGGGAGCAGATAGCTGGAGACGTTCAGCACATGAACATCTCCAGATATCTGCTTGGTACACGCGCCGACAACGACCCGGAGCACATTCACCAGCCCTACAGCACACCAGCCATTCTAGGATTCTCCAGAACTCACAGATTACTGAACACACGCCGATACAAATCACACAAATGGTTGTAATTCAGTCAGGAAAATGAAGCCCCGTTTCAACAAGCTGTAAGAAGAAAAAATGATTTTTTTTATTTCAAAATTTTAAATACAAAAAGTTTGAAATAAAATGACTGCTGGTCGTGTAACAACTACATGTGCAGCCACTTGACAAGCCTTTCCCAAGGCCTTGTGGTTGGGAAATAAAAAGTTAGGTACACCACGGTATATCACTTTTCACACTTCCTGTGTTGTTTCCACATCTCTGCTCAGCCAACTTATTGTTCCAATCACTGTTCAGTGGTCCAGTAGAAAAACACATCCCAGAATATTCTGGTACTGAGCTGAATTCTGTTCCAAAGTCACAACCAAGGCAGCCAAATCAAGCCACTAACTCACTATACGATGTGTAGATAGATATCAATGTATGTGCTGAGCCTGAGTCACAAAAACCTTTTATTTCTCTGAAACTTGTTCTTGGAAATAAAGCCTCCACATTTGCGGTGTTCTGTTTTTGAAAATCTCCACAAACCACAACAGTAAAAATTAAATTTGAATCTTTTTTTTTACCAATTCTCTTTCATTTCATTTTTAGGCCACAGCTTAATATGTCTAAAGTGGTTCTTTTGTGGTAAAGAACTCCTTATAATTTTCCGTCTGGTATTTTAAAACTGGGAAAAAGTATTTGCCCCCTACAGGTTCCTGCTTTTTTGTCTATTTGTCTCTAAAATGTTTCAGATTAGCAAACAAATATCTGTATGAAACAAAGATAACCTGAAAGAAATTATGTTTCAAATGATGTCTTTATTTATTAAGTTGAAGTTATCTAAACCACATGGAAGTCGTTCCCTAGTAATGAAGCACAATAAAAATGATGAGAGTTTGCAGCAGTAACTACTGGTTAACTACCTATTAGTCCCTGCTTCATTACTCATTACCCCCTAAGTCGTTCCCTAGTAATGAAGCACAATAAAAATGATGAGAGTTTGCACCAGTAACTACTGGTTAACTACCCATTAGTCCCTGCTTCATTACTCATTACCCCCTAAGTCGTTCCCTAGTAATGAAGCACAATAAAAACTAGATAAATTGCATTTCGCGCAGAAATGCGTTTGAATTGCTTTATTGCTGAAAATTATAGCTGAAGCTGCTTAAGAAATGAAATGAAGCTTAAATTGAGCTTAATTGTCAAAATGAGCAGAATGGATTTAAAAATTTAGGAGGAAAAATCCCTAAGAAGTGTTATGAAGCTCAAAAATTAATCCACGACAGCAACTGCGACGTACCGTGTCTGGTGACCGGGTCGTGTCCGGCACTGTGACCATCATCCACGACAGCAGCCGCAACGGACAATGTATGGAGACCGGGGCCAGCAGCCTCGACAGACCGCGTCCTGCGTCCGGGTCGTTTCCGGCTACTGTGGCCATCATCCACGACAGCAACCGCGACGGATCGTGCCAGGCGAACGGGTCGTGTCCAGCTACTGTGGCTATCATCCACGACAGCAACCGCGACGTACCGTGTCTGGTGACCGGGGCCAAACAGCAGCAACGGACCGTGTCCGGCAACTGGGGCCAGCAGCCTCGACAGACCGCGTGCTGGTCGTGTCCGGACTCAAATGCCATCCACGACAGCAACCGCAACGGAACGTGTTAGGCGAACGGGTCGTGTCCAGCTACTGTGGCTATCATCCACGACAGCAACCGCGACGAACCATGTCTGGTGACCGGGGCCAAACAGCCGCAACGGACCGTGTCCGGCAACTGGGGCCAGCAGCCTCGACAGACCGCGTGCTGGTCGTGTCCGGACTCAAATGCCATCCACGACAGCAACCGCAACGGAACGTGTTAGGCGAACGGGTCGTGTCCAGCTACTGTGGCTATCATCCAGGACAGCAACCGCGACGTACCGTGTCTGGTGACCGGGGCCAAACAGCCGCAACGGACCGTGTCCGGCAACTGGGGCCAGCAGCCTCGACAGACCGCGTGCTGGTCGTGTCCGGACTCAAATGCCATCCACGACAGCAACCGCAACGGAACGTGTTAGGCGAACGGGTCGTGTCCAGCTACTGTGGCTATCATCCACGACAGCAACCGCGACGTACCGTGTCTGGTGACCGGGGCCAAACAGCCGCAACGGACCGTGTCCGGCAACTGGGGCCAGCAGCCTCGACAGACCGCGTGCTGGTCGTGTCCGGACTCAAATGCCATCCACGACAGCAACCGCAACGGAACGTGTTAGGCGAACGGGTCGTGTCCAGCTACTGTGGCTATCATCCACGACAGCAACCGCGACGTACCGTGTCTGGTGACCGGGGCCAAACAGCCGCAACGGACCGTGTCCGGCAACTGGGGCCAGCAGCCTCGACAGACCGCGTGCTGGTCGTGTCCGGACTCAAATGCCATCCACGACAGCAACCGCAACGGAACGTGTTAGGCGAACGGGGCGTGTCCAGCTACTGTGGCTATCATCCACGACAGCAACCGCGACGTACCGTGTCTGGTGACCGGGGCCAAACAGCCGCAACGGACCGTGTCCGGCAACTGGGGCCAGCAGCCTCGACAGACCGCGTGCTGGTCGTGTCCGGACTCAAATGCCTTCCACGACAGCAACCGCGACGGAACGTGTTAGGCGAACGGGTCGTGTCCAGCTACTGTGGCTATCATCCACGACAGCAACCGCGACGTACCGTGTCTGGTGACCGGGGCCAAACAGCAGCAACGGACCGTGTCCGGCAACTGGGGCCAGCAGCCTCGACAGACCGCGTGCTGGTCGTGTCCGGCCTCAAATGCCATCCACGACAGCAACCGCAACGAATCATGCCCGGCGAACGGGTCGTGTCCAGCTACTGTGGCTATCATCCACGACTGCAACCGCGATGAATCGTGTTAGGCGAACGGGTCGTGTCCAGCTACTGTGGCTATCATCCACGACAGCAACCGCGACGTACCGTGTCTGGTGACCGGGGCCAAACAGCCGCAACGGACCGTGTCCGGCAACTGGGGCCAGCAGCCTCGACAGACCGCGGGCTGGTCGTGTCCGGACTCAAATGCCATCCACGACAGCAACCGCAACGGAACGTGTTAGGCGAACGGGGCGTGTCCAGCCACTGTGGCTATCATCCACGACAGCAACCGCGACGTACCGTGTCTGGTGACCGGGGCCAAACAGCCGCAACGGACCGTGTCCGGCAACTGGGGCCAGCAGCCCCGACAGACCGCGTGCTGGTCGTGTCCGGACTCAAATGCCATCCACGACAGCAACCGCAACGAATCATGCCCGGCGAACGGGTCGTGTCCAGCTACTGTGGCTATCATCCACGACAGCAACCGCGACGTACCGTGTCTGGTGACCGGGGCCAAACAGCCGCAACGGACCGTGTCCGGCAACTGGGGCCAGCAGCCTCGACAGACCGCGTGCTGGTCGTGTCCGGACTCAAATGCCATCCACGACAGCAACCGCAACGGAACGTGTTAGGCGAATGGGTCGTGTCCAGCTACTGTGGCTATCATCCACCACAGCAACCGCGACGTACCGTGTCTGGTGACCGGGGCCAAACAGCCGCAACGGACCGTGTCCGGCAACTGGGGCCAGCAGCCTCGACAGACCGCGTGCTGGTCGTGTCCGGACTCAAATGCCATCCACGACAGCAACCGCAACGGAACGTGTTAGGCGAACGGGTCGTGTCCAGCTACTGTGGCTATCATCCACGACAGCAACCGTGACGTACCGTGTCTGGTGACCGGGGCCAAACAGCCGCAACGGACCGTGTCCGGCAACTGGGGCCAGCAGCCTCGACAGACCGCGTGCTGGTCGTGTCCGGACTCAAATGCCATCCACGACAGCAACCGCAACGGAACGTGTTAGGCGAACGGGTCGTGTCCAGCTACTGTGGCTATCATCCACGACAGCAACCGCGACGTACCGTGTCTGGTGACCGGGGCCAAACAGCAGCAACGGACCGTGTCCGGCAACTGGGGCCAGCAGCCTCGACAGACCGCGTGCTGGTCGTGTCCGGACTCAAATGCCATCCACGACAGCAACCGCAACGGAACGTGTTAGGCGAACGGGTCGTGTCCAGCTACTGTGGCTATCATCCACGACAGCAACCGCGACGAACCATGTCCGGCGACCGGGGCCAAACAGCCGCAACGGACCGTGTCCGGCAACTGGGGCCAGCAGCCTCGACAGACCGCGTGCTGGTCGTGTCCGGACTCAAATGCCATCCACGACAGCAACCGCAACGGAACGTGTTAGGCGAACGGGTCGTGTCCAGCTACTGTGGCTATCATCCACGACAGCAACCGCGACGTACCGTGTCTGGTGACCGGGGCCAAACAGCAGCAACGGACCGTGTCCGGCAACTGGGGCCAGCAGCCTCGACAGACCGCGTGCTGGTCGTGTCCGGACTCAAATGCCATCCACGACAGCAACCGCAACGGAACGTGTTAGGCGAACGGGTCGTGTCCAGCTACTGTGGCTATCATCCACGACAGCAACCGCGACGTACCGTGTCTGGTGACCGGGGCCAAACAGCCGCAACGGACCGTGTCCGGCAACTGGGGCCAGCAGCCTCGACAGACCGTGTGCTGGTCGTGTCCGGACTCAAATGCCATCCACGACAGCAACCGCAACGGAACGTGTTAGGCGAACGGGTCGTGTCCAGCTACTGTGGCTATCATCCACGACAGCAACCGCGACGTACCGTGTCTGGTGACCGGGGCCAAACAGCCGCAACGGACCGTGTCCGGCAACTGGGGCCAGCAGCCTCGACAGACCGCGTGCTGGTCGTGTCCGGACTCAAATGCCATCCACGACAGCAACCGCAACGGAACGTGTTAGGCGAACGGGTCGTGTCCAGCTACTGCGGCTATCATCCACGACAGCAACCGCGACGTACCGTGTCTGGTGACCGGGGCCAAACAGCCGCAACGGACCGTGTCCGGCAACTGGGGCCAGCAGCCTCGACAGACCGCGTGCTGGTCGTGTCCGGACTCAAATGCCATCCACGACAGCAACCGCAACGGAACGTGTTAGGCGAACGGGTCGTGTCCAGCTACTGTGGCTATCATCCACGACAGCAACCGCGACATACCGTGTCTGGTGACTGGGGCCAAACAGCAGCAACGGACCGTGTCCGGCAACTGGGGCCAGCAGCCTCGACAGACCGCGTGCTGGTCGTGTCCGGACTCAAATGTCATCCACGACAGCAACCGCAACGGAACGTGTTAGGCGAACGGGTCGTGTCCAGCTACTGTGGCTATCATCCACGACAGCAACCGCGACGTACCGTGTCTGGTGACCGGGGCCAAACAGCCGCAACGGACCGTGTCCGGCAACTGGGGCCAGCAGCCTCGACAGACCGCGTGCTGGTCGTGTCCGGACTCAAATGCCATCCACGACAGCAACCGCAACGGAACGTGTTAGGCGAACGGGTCGTGTCCAGCTACTGTGGCTATCATCCACGACAGCAACCGCGACGTACCGTGTCTGGTGACCGGGGCCAAACAGCCGCAACGGACCGTGTCCGGCAACTGGGGCCAGCAGCCTCGACAGACCGCGTGCTGGTCGTGTCCGGACTCAAATGCCATCCACGACAGCAACCGCAACGGAACGTGTTAGGCGAACGGGTCGTGTCCAGCTACTGTGGCTATCATCCACGACAGCAACCGCGACGTACCGTGTCTGGTGACCGGGGCCAAACAGCCGCAACGGACCGTGTCCGGCAACTGGGGCCAGCAGCCTCGACAGACCGCGTGCTGGTCGTGTCCGGACTCAAATGCCATCCACGACAGCAACCGCAACGGAACGTGTTAGGCGAACGGGTCGTGTCCAGCTACTGTGGCTATCATCCACGACAGCAACCGCGACGTACCGTGTCTGGTGACCGGGGCCAAACAGCCGCAACGGACCGTGTCCGGCAACTGGGGCCAGCAGCCTCGACAGACCGCGTGCTGGTCGTGTCCGGACTCAAATGCCATCCACGACAGCAACCGCAACGGAACGTGTTAGGCGAACGGGTCGTGTCCAGCTACTGTGGCTATCATCCACGACAGCAACCGCGACGTACTGTGTCTGGTGACCGGGGCCAAACAGCCGCAACGGACCGTGTCCGGCAACTGGGGCCAGCAGCCTCGACAGACCGCGTGCTGGTCGTGTCCGGACTCAAATGCCATCCACGACAGCAACCGCAACGGAACGTGTTAGGCGAACGGGTCGTGTCCAGCTACTGTGGCTATCATCCACGACAGCAACCGCAACGGACCGTGTCCGGCAACTGGGGCCAGCAGCCTCGACAGACCGCGTGCTGGTCGTGTCCGGACTCAAATGCCATCCACGACAGCAACCGCAACGGAACGTGTTAGGCGAATGGGTCGTGTCCAGCTACTGGGGCTATCATCCACGACAGCAACCGCGACGTACCGTGTCTGGTGACCGGGGCCAAACAGCCGCAACGGACCGTGTCCGGCAACTGGGGCCAGCAGCCTCGACAGACCGCGTGCTGGTCGTGTCCGGACTCAAATGCCATCCACGACAGCAACCGCAACGAATCATGCCCGGCGAACGGGTCGTGTCCAGCTACTGTAGCTATCATCCACGACAGCAACCGCGACGTACCGTGTCTGGTGACCGGGGCCAAAGAGCCGCAACGGACCGTGTCCGGCAACTGGGGCCAGCAGCCTTGACAGACCGCGTGCTGGTCGTGTCCGGACTCAAATGCCATCCACGACAGCAACCGCAACGGAACGTGTTAGGCGAACGGGTCGTGTCCAGCTACTGTGGCTATCATCCACGACAGCAACCGCGACGTACCGTGTCTGGTGACCGGGGCCAAACAGCCGCAACGGACCGTGTCCGGCAACTGGGGCCAGCAGCCTCGACAGACCGCGTGCTGGTCGTGTCCGGACTCAAATGCCATCCACGACAGCAACCGCAACGGAACGTGTTAGGCGAACGGGTCGTGTCCAGCTACTGTGGCTATCATCCACGACAGCAACCGCGACGTACCGTGTCTGGTGACCGGGGCCAAACAGCCGCAACGGACCGTGTCCGGCAACTGGGGCCAGCAGCCTCGACAGACCGCGTGCTGGTCGTGTCCGGACTCAAATGCCATCCACGACAGCAACCGCAACGGAACGTGTTAGGCGAACGGGTCGTGTCCAGCTACTGTGGCTATCATCCACGACAGCAACCGCGACGTACCGTGTCTGGTGACCGGGGCCAAACAGCCGCAACGGACCGTGTCCGGCAACTGGGGCCAGCAGCCTCGACAGACCGCGTGCTGGTCGTGTCCGGACTCAAATGCCATCCACGACAGCAACCGCAACGGAACGTGTTAGGCGAACGGGTCGTGTCCAGCTACTGTGGCTATCATCCACGACAGCAACCGCGACGTACCGTGTCTGGTGACCGGGGCCAAACAGCCGCAACGGACCGTGTCCGGCAACTGGGGCCAGCAGCCTCGACAGACCGCGTGCTGGTCGTGTCCGGACTCAAATGCCATCCACGACAGCAACCGCAACGGAACGTGTTAGGCGAATGGGTCGTGTCCAGCTACTGTGGCTATCATCCACGACAGCAACCGCGACGTACCGTGTCTGGTGACCGGGGCCAAACAGCCGCAACGGACCGTGTCCGGCAACTGGGGCCAGCAGCCTCGACAGACCGCGTGCTGGTCGTGTCCGGACTCAAATGCCATCCACGACAGCAACCGCAACGGAACGTGTTAGGCGAACGGGTCGTGTCCAGCTACTGTGGCTATCATCCACGACAGCAACCGCGACGTACCGTGTCTGGTGACCGGGGCCAAACAGCCGCAACGGACCGTGTCCGGCAACTGGGGCCAGCAGCCTCGACAGACCGCGTGCTGGTCGTGTCCGGACTCAAATGCCATCCACGACAGCAACCGCAACGGAACGTGTTAGGCGAACGGGTCGTGTCCAGCTACTGTGGCTATCATCCACGACAGCAACCGCGACGTACCGTGTCTGGTGACCGGGGCCAA
>SSNS01000181.1:938294-948362 GCA_006937985.1 Aphyosemion australe | reverse complement strand
GCAGCTTCAACAGTCACATTGGAGGCCTGGAACCTCTCATCACCATTCAAAAAGTATTGCACCGATTAGAAAAATTCCAAAAGCGTCAGCAGCAGAAGGCGTCGATGGTGCTCTGTGTGAATTTTTGTGTGGCTACGTCGAATTCTGTAGGAGAAGGGACGGAGGAGAAAATCCTGAAATTTAAAAATCGTACCTCAAGTTTAACCTGTGATTGTAGAAAAACCGTAAAAGATATCAAGAAGCTGAAAAAAATTTGAAATAGTTGAACTTCTTTTGAGTTTGTTAAAAGTTGAATGAAGTCATAGGTTGAAGTTAACCCTGGCAAGTAAGAGGTCAAAAAGATGAACGATTTTGTGCAAAATTGAGCGATTTTAAGCATTTTCCATTCATTTCAATGGGCTGAAAAATCGCAGAAAAAGCTGAATAAATCGGAAACGGTTGAAGATATCAATACCAAGAGATATAGCCGGAAAGAGCTGAACGAGCTGAACAGTTTGATACCAAATTTGCTGAAATAGCTGAAAAACTGTAGGAGGAGATACAGTTCAAAAAACGTACGGAAACTGAAAAAGTGGAGGAGGAGAAAAACAATACTTTGAATGCTTTAACAAGCATTCAAACTAATAAAATACTCCCAAATGGTTTTTTTTGCATTACCTTTTGTGAGTGGAACTGTTAAAATATGGTTGAAGCATGCTGCGCATTCGTCCTCCGCCATGTTTGTTGACTCTGAAGTCACGTTTGATCTTGCAAGGGAATGTCTGTGAGTGAAACCAGCTTGTGTGGAGTGTGTTATGCAGTATAGCAGCACACCACACACTGCAGGGCCAAATCTGGTATATCCGTGATTTTTTTATTGCCCTGTGTAGGGGCTTTAAAATCCTGCTGTTTGAACCGGGGCTTTGACGCTGTAAGATGAAAGAAGTCAAATAATACAACTCCGGTTACATGACCATCAGAACAAAATCTGTTATTGATTATGTACCCCCAGGAATGACCAACAAGCTACTCAAATAGAACTAATACAAATACAACTTTAGATTTACTGTACATGATTAAAATTTCACTATGATTTATGTTATATTTTCTTTCTGAAAGGTTGTAAATATTGATAATTTTGGCTTAGAAAGATGATCCAAACTGAACAAATCCATTTAAACTCCTACCACCCTATGGTTTGGTGGTTTGACTTTAATAACAGCTTGAACATAACTTTTTGCGAATTCATCTCTAATGACATACAGTACCATGTTATTAACATAGGCTAGCTATCAATAATGTCTTTTTGTTTTACCTATCTATGGCTCTTTCATTTGACTTTTTATTCCACTGCTGACTTTGTAACTGCAGCTGTGTGAATAAACTGTGTTCTCTTCTTCCTGCTGAATCAAATTATCTTTTTGTTTGAAGCAATTTGCCCTGTTTTTCTGATTTGATAAGTACCAACGTATTTATTAATCACTTGCCACTACAAAAACATTAATAGATTTCTGCTGGTACTGCAAGTGTCAGGTTTAATAACATGGGTAAGAACAAGAACAGCCTGCTTGAGATCAATTTGCATTCACAGACACACACACACAGCCAGGTTGTCACAATGCAAGCCTTTTGATTGGGTGGCTGTTGATTTCCATTTTCCCGGGTGACCACTTTCTGAAAGACTTTTGTCTTCTCCAGACTCTTGCTGTGTGTAGGTGTTGTGAGAGCTGTATCCAGGAGGGGCACTGTGCAGAGCATTGTAGAGGTAACTCACTTTGACTTGCTTTTCAGAATCGGTCCTGTGTGTGCATGTGTTCTGTGTCTGCAGGTCTCCTGAATAAGAAGGTGGGTTTAAAGCTGCAGTCTCTGTGGAGTTCAGCTTACAGCTGTGTCTGCATTCATGCATTCTCAAGGTCAGCACATTTTTACTATTCTAAAAGTATACACTCCTCCCATGAATGTCTGAGCACAACACACCTTCATAACAATTGTGTAATTGTTTTAATGTTTAGGATACAGGTGTATGGAGCCAGGTCAGTGTCAGGTCATGGGACATTTCTAAAACTGAGTTTGTAAATTTTGTGATCCATAGATCAATCAGAATTAATTGATGTAGCGTTTTGTAGCTGGATGTTGCACTTTATAAATGGCCCCTAGAGACACCCCTCAGCAGGCTGCACTTTGAAACTTGTTTGATTTACATCAGACAAAGGATGATACATCAAGATCAAAATGATTTCGTAGGGCAGGGGTACCCACATTAGTGAGCTACTTTTAAAGCAGCAGTGTCAAAATTATCATATATATATATATATATATATATATATATATATATATATATATATATATATATATATATATATATATATATTTATATATATATATATTTATATATATATATATAAAGTGATCCAAATATTTAAGATTCAGTTACTCGCAGAGCCGGGCGCGTCGCTCGTGAGCATCGTTTCTTTTTTCCTGCCTCTAGTTCCTTTAAAGGGGGTTTACTCATTTATGATGAGCACTGTAGCAGTGGTTCACAACCTTTTTTTTCATAAGGACCTCCTTTCCTGTGTCCAAGACAAGCCAGGGCCCCCCAACCTGCATGGCATGCACACAATTACAAGTGAATAATTACAAAACCTTATGCATACAGAGTTATGCCTCTCACAAAGAGTTTTGATAACTATTGGATGTGTTATCTGGATTTTATAAATGTAATTTTTACAAATATAATCTTGGTAACCTCACAACCTCATCACAGACATGTCAGGATCTGCTCCTGTAGCCTCCTGGTGTCTCGGCTTCCTTGTTACTGTTGATTGAACTCACCTGCCCCTCATTACCCTACCCACCTGTTTCCCTGATTATCCTCATGTATTTAAACCCTCTGTTTGTGCTTGTCTGTGTCAGATCCTCGTCTTGTCTTCCCGTCATGCAATTCTACCTCCCACTATTCTAATAAATCAGTTCTTTTTACCTGCAAGTTGCTTCCTGTGCCTGCTCTCACCTGCATTTGGGTCCAAACAGCAACTACACATCAAAACAAAGTTGTGGGGACCCCCTGCAATCTTGTGAGTTCCCCCTTGGGGGGGTTACAGACCCCAAGTTGGGAACCACTGATGTATAGAATATTCTCTCATCCATCATCAATGATGGCGAGATTGGCTGACACAATAACTGTCTGATTCTGTTTTCCATAAAATACTTAATAAAAACTGCAAAATATAGTCAGTATTATAATTGTTATTATTACTGTTACCAGTATTATGAAGATTATTTCTAAAGAACAGTAAATTTTACCTAAAATATACATAATTTTCTTTACTTGTTCAGGGCGTCTGATCAACTATGGCAGTTATAATTTTAATGCTATGAATTCACCACATTCATAAAGTTTAACACGTACAACTCATGTATCCTTATTTAGCACAACTAGTCAATTTTGTCATATGAAAGTTTCATAAACTCACCATCATTGGTTTTAGAGATCCGACTGTAAACCTGAGGAGAAACTGAGCCACGGGGAGGCAGGTTTCCGGTTCTGCAGACACACCAATATTTGGTGCGTCACAGAGCGATGCTGATTGGTCGAACGGCCCCACAGCATGCACTGTGACTAGCTTGATCTCTGATTATTGCTTGTGTGCAATCCTGAGATTCTAAGAGCTTGCAAAAAGGCACGCTGACATAATTTATGATGTGAGTGGAAGTGTATATATATATAGACGCTGGCCCTATAAAGGGTTAACAACACTTTGATGCTGGTGGTAAAAATCTAAGAGTTTGTTTCTTTTCTGATCAAACCTACTGCATTGTCCAAATCCATGCCCATGGCTTACTAAACTGAGAAAACATAATCTTACAACCTGAAATTTATTTTTACACTTGACCCCGTTAGACTCCGCACATTTGTGAAAAAGCCTGATGTGGATAGTGGACCACTGAATCTAGCAAATCTGTGGTTTAGAGAGAGACGTTTCACCAGCTGTTGTTTGTGTTCCTATGAAATGTGCCTGGCAGATTTTCAACATTTTTACAAACCATTTTCATTTCATTACTGCAAATGCACCCGTATATTCTTTGTCACACACTTGCTTTTTATGACTCCATGCCAGTGACAGTCAGGGCTGGAGGCATTGTGTTTTCAGGTTGTCACATTCTTCTGAACACTATTTCTCTTTAACTCCTTGCATGAATCTGGCAGCAAACGTGGGCGGCGTGGTTTTGTGGTGATTAGCACTGTCGCCTGAGTTTCCATGATCTCTCCGTAAATGAGTGGGTTTTCTCCGGATACTCCGGTTTCCCGACACTGTTCAAAAACATGCATGTTGGGCTAATTGGAGATTCTAAACTGTCTGCTGGAGTGAGTGTAGGATTGTGTGGTTATTCGTTCTGTGATGGACAGACAACCGTCACCCCGCCTCTCGTCCAGTGACATCTGGTGTAGATGGCAACCAACAGCCCTAAGGCAAAATCAATAATTGATAGAATGTTCAGTATAAAAATATGGTCAAAATTAGAATGTGTCAAGTTTTAACTGGGAAAGAGACAAAGACTCAGGATTATTTAGGCTTCTTCCCATTTATCTTGTAGAACATTGAGTGAGGGTTGAGGATGCAGAAGATAGGACTAAATGGAGACAGATTATTTCAATTTAAGAGGCCCAGATTCTCCCAAAATGTACTGCCCCAGTTTTCTGCTTTATAAATATATTTGCATTTGTACCTGCTTTCTAATTAATCACATCATTGCATTCACAAAGCAAATGGCTCTGATTATTTGCTGGCACAAGTATGCATGATTATCAGCAGGGTTTTTTTGTTTGTGAAGCTGGCTGGACTAACCTCTAATCTTTTCTAAAAAATGTACTCTGCAGACTAAATTTCCCTGGATTTCCAAGTACTTTCCCACTCTCAAACATTACTTCTCCCATCCTAGTTTACATGGTAAATGGCCTGTATGTAGAACCCCCCAAGGCACTTTACAACATAATCAGTCATTCACCCACCACACACTGGTGGTGATGAGCTACAGTGTAGCCACAGCTGCCCTGGGGCACTCTGACAGAGGTGAGGCTGCCATGCACTGGTGCCACCAGTCCCTCCACCCACCACCAGCAGGCAAGGAGGGTTAAGTGTCTTGCCAAAGAACACAACAGCAGTGACAGACTGAGCAGGGCTTGAACCTACAACCTTCTGATTACAAAGCAGACACTTAACTCCTCTGCCACCGTCAACCTCACTTGGATCTACCTCTCGTTGAAACTCTGGAACTCTTAAACAAAACTGTAACCCCCCTGAGAAATAATGAATCTGAGACAAGATTTCTCACCAGACAACATTTTTATTATTTATTTATTTATTCTTTATTTAATCAGGAAGGTCCCATTGAGATTAAAAACCTCATTTTCAAGGAAGTCCTGGCCAAGAGGCAGCAAAAGTTACAGTTACAACATATATATATTTTTTTCAGTTACACAGACATGTTATGTACAGAATTACAGAAGGCAATTACAACACAGGGAATCTGTCTCAAGGGCTCTCAGTCTGGTTTTAAATGTATTCAAGGAGATGAGCTCGGTTAGTTTCCAGTTTTCCTGAAGCCTGTTCCATGCAGAAGGAGCAGAGTGAACAAAAGCCCTTTTACCCAGTTCAGTGCGAGCAAACGGAACACAGAGTAACAACTGATCGTTTGCACGCAGACTGTGAGAAGTTACACTTCTCCGTGAGATTAAGTTACAGATGTAGTTGGGTAGTAATCCAAGCATGGCCTTGTAAATGAAAGTGTACCAATGTGCCAACCTCCTGGTGGACAAAGAAGGCCATCCCACTCAGGAATACAATTCACAATGATGGGTCAGTGGTCTACAGTTAGTAATAAACCTCAGCGAGGCATGAAACTACATCAATCTTACCAAGACACTGTGCTGAGGCATTCATATACAAAAGGTCTCCATAATCCAGAACAGACAGAAATGTTGCAGTAACTAGTCGTTTTTTTGCCTCAAAAGAAAAACACAGTTTATTTTGAAAAAAGAAACCCAGTCTGAGTTTCTTCACAAGATTATCTATATGGGGCTTGAAGGAGAGGGAGTCATCGAGCCAGACACCAAGGTATTTGTATGTGTGGACCACCTCTATGATATATCTATGATATAGCATATCACCCACCTCCTTCCACAGAATCCCCAGGGTAACTTCTTCACAGTTTGAGTAATACATACATTAAACATTTATGTATTTTACATTCTTACTTGGTTATTGTTGAGTCCCATGTTAAAACAGCTTTATTACAAAAGGTTTAGGTAAGATTATACCAGGGGTAGGTAACCCTGGTTCTCAAGTGCCATGATCAAGCATGTTTTAGTTGTTTCCCTGCTCTAATATATCTGATTCAATGGTTGAGTCACCTATTCAGCAGATCATCAAGCTCTGCTGATGCCTGATAAACACCTACTGATTAAAACCAGGTATGTTGAAGCAGAGAAACAACTAAAACATGCTAGATAGTGGCCCTAGAGGGTTGCCTACCCCAATGTGTGATCCTTATTGTCTGATTTTACTGCCTATAAAAGTTATGAATTTATTATTGCACATAAACTAAAATACTACAATCAACAATACATGTTGAACTTGCTCACCAAACCATATGTTTGATTTTTATACCTTTGTAGCAGTCCAGGATTCCAAAACTTATAAAGCCTTCTTTAGCTGTTATAACTGAAAGCCTTTATCAGTCTCTCGCATGCTTCTGGAGAAATTCAGTTCATTGAGGTTTACAGCTTAAGGTCCAACCACATCATTTCAATCCGGTTGAGGTTTGACTGGACTGTTACTGCTCCTTGATTTATGACTTTTTAGTGATTCTCTTCTAGATCTGCTCCTATTTGGGATCATTGCTCTAATTCATGGTCCAGTTTGGTCCAAGCTTCAGATTTCATACAGATGGACTAACATTAGACTCTAGAATAACTTGGTCTACAAATGTATTCAATGTGGACTCAGTGACTACAAGGAGCCCAGGTCCAGTAAATCCTTAAATAAATTGGTCAGAGGCAAATTGAATCACATGTGTAAAATGTATTAAAACCTCAAGTCAATTTCTTTTTGGGATTTCCACAGCTGGATTTTAAAGAAAATTCAGTATTTTTAAATGGCGCGGGGAAAAAACAGAGGAAGGCTTCCGGTCTTAGCATTAAGCCGGCAATGACATTTCACCAGGAACTGCTCAGAAAGCTACAGTGTAAACAGTCATGAAGCTCTGTATTTCTGCGTTAGCATAGCAGACAACAATGTTTCATCAGTCAGATGTAGCTTCTGAAACCTTCGCTCGTCGGTCAGTTTGTTTTTTTCTGGAATATGTTACAGCCCCTGGCTGTTTTGTGTTGTATTTTAATCTTTCCTCTGTTTTCTCCCTTCCTGAGAGTGTGTGAGGAGAGCACCTGTAGCAGCTGACTCTACTCCCACTGATCACCTTCCACTTTGGCTGTACCAACTGTCCCAACTCTCAATCAGCCCAGACACTGCTACAAAGCCCAGCCACACCTCAGATTCTACGAGCAGCAGGTCAGAGCGGTTCTCTGTGCTGTTGGCTCCCCAGCGGTGGTTATTTTCTGTGTTTTGTGTGATTTCTTCAGTTTGGTCTCATGCTAAGTTTAAGCAAACATTTCAATATTCATTCGGATAACCGTTTAAGATGTGATTCTGACCACTATTCATTCGTGTGACAGTTATGTGATGTCTTTTGTGTGAGTCTGCGGGAGACAGACTAAGACATCACCTCAGATTGGTTCGGTTTGCTGTTTTTGGTTATGAGACCTTTTGTTAATTCTGTTTACCCACCGGTTTAGTTTGTGTTTGCATTCATTTCCTTTTGTAAATAAAACTACTTTTAACACCAGAACATGCCTCCTTTATTGTTACCCAGACCACCTAGACCAGGGGTCGGCAACCCAAAATGTTCAAAGAGCCATATGGACCAAAAAAACAAACAAAAAAATCTGTCTGGAGCCGCAAAAAATGAAAAGCCTTATATAAGCCTTATATGAAGGCAACACAGGTTGTAAGTGTATATTAGCCTATTATCAAAATGACTACAAATACTTAATGAGCATTCATGATTAAATGTTTATTTTCCTGCAGCATCCTGGAGAGAACAACACACCACGTGACTCTGCTGTAGATATTTGGTGCTTTACGTTTTAACTTCCATTACAAATTAATCAGTGGGATTAATTTGATCATTTCTTCTTGAGCCCATCACAGCTCACATACCTGCATAACAGCGCTGTCTGATATCGATCACATCACACGACTCATCACAGGTAGTTGAGGACGCTGGAGCTGAATTAATGTCTTTGATTTGCTGATTGGTGACGTCTCCTGTCGTTTTAATGGTCCTTGTCTTTGTGGAGAGAGGAATGTCTTTAATTTTCTGGATTATCTCGGTTTTGTTTTTGAAGTCTGAAATAGGTGCTGATGAATGAATCCTTCATGTAATCACCATCCATGAACAGTTTTCCCTGCTTTTATCTCTCAGGTTGCAACAAAACCTGCAGCAGTAGTGGAGTTTGGAGATGTAATCCACTTCTTAAATCTACTTTTATAACCTGACACACGGGAGGCGACATGCGGCAAAAGCCAGCGGCGCCTCTGTTCCAGCAGGGCGAATAGCGAGTCTTCCGCTGTTTTGATTGGCCGTCAGACTGGAGGGAATTTTGGGTTATTAAAGCAGTTCAGAGTTGAAACAGCGGTAGATGTGAAGTCTCACAAGGTTTTGCTGGAGTTAAGTGAAGTCTTGTAAAGCTCTGGGACATCAGACACAGCAAATATTAACTTTTCCTCCATGTTTACCCGGAGATGTACTGAGAAGCATCCTGTCCCCTCATTGGTCAGTCAGTGAAACCTCCGCTGATTG
Source organism: Aphyosemion australe (assembly GCA_006937985.1). Classification (NCBI taxonomy): domain Eukaryota; kingdom Metazoa; phylum Chordata; class Actinopteri; order Cyprinodontiformes; family Nothobranchiidae; genus Aphyosemion; species Aphyosemion australe. The sequence continues at coordinate 939,464 of SSNS01000181.1, read as the reverse complement.
GTCCTTGTCCGAGCAACAGCGTTGAAAAGTTGAAGTTTTTCCAGGTAATCCTTCCGCGTCGACAATGAAAGCAAATAATTGGGTCCATTCTTCCTTGAATCCTCTGTTCTCATCAGCTATCTTTCTCTTTTTCCCTTTGGGATCCACGGCCTCTCCCTGGGCTGCCACCTTACCGTGGTGGAGGGGTTTGAGTGTCCCAATGATCCTAGGAGCTAAGTTGTCTGAGGCTTTATGCCTCTGGTAGGGTCACCCATGGCAAACAGGTCCTAGGTGAGGGATCAGACAAAGTGCAGCCCAAAGACCCCTTATGATGATTACAATAAATGGAATCAGTGTTCCCTCGCCCGGACGCGGGTCACCGGGGCCCCCCTCTGGAGCCAGGCCTGGAGTTGGGGCACGCTGGCGAGCGCCTGGTGGCCGGGCTTTCACCCATGGAGCCCGGCCGGGCATAGCCCGAAGAGGAGACGTGGGTCCCCCTTCCCATGGGCCCACCACCCGTGGGAGGGGCCAAAGGGGTCGGGTGCAATGTGGAAAGGGTGGTAGCCGAAGGCAGGGACCTTGGCGGTCTGATCCTCGGCTACAGAAGCTGGCTCTAGGCACGTGGAATGTCACCTCTCTGGTGGGGAAAGAGCCGGAGTTGGTGTGTGAGGTTGAGAGGTTCCGACTAGATATAGTTGGACTCACCTCAACGCATGGCTCTGGCTCTGGAACCAGTTTCCTCGAGAGGGGTTGGACTCTCTACCACTCTGGAGTTGCTCCCACTGAGAGGCGCCGAGCAGGGGTGGGCATACTTCTTGCCCCCCATCTTGGTGCCTGTACGTTGGGGTTTACCCCGGTGAGCGAGAGGGTAGCCTCCCTCCGTCTTCGGGTGGGGGGACGGGTCCTGACTGTGGTTTGTGCTTATGCACCAAACTGCAGCTCAGACTACCCACCCTTTTTGGAGTCCCTGGAGGGGGTGCTGGAAAGCGCTCCTTCGGGTGACTCCCTCGTTCTGCTGGGGGACTTCAATGCTCACGTGGGCAACGACAGTGAGACCTGGAGAGGTGTGGTTGGGAGGAACGGCCCCCCTGATCTGAACCCGAGTGGTGTTCTGTTATTGGACTTCTGTGCTCGTCATGGATTGTCCATAACAAACACCATGTTCAAGCATAAAGGTGTCCATATGTGCTC
>SSNS01000181.1:812686-938286 GCA_006937985.1 Aphyosemion australe | reverse complement strand
ACGGCTTCGAGGGGAGTCTGGTCCACCATCCGGCGCCGCAGGAGGGGAAAGCAGTGCACTACCAACACTGTTTACAGTGGGGAGGGTGTGCTGCTGACCTCGACTCGGGACGTTGTGAATCGGTGGGCCGAGTACTTCGAAGACCTCCTCAATCCCACCGGCACGTCTTCCAGGATGGAAGCAGAGTCTGGGGATTTTGGGTTGGGCTCTCCAATCTCTGGAGCTGAGGTCACTGAGGTGGTCAAAAAACTCCTCGGTGGCAAGGCTCCGGGGGTGGATGAGATCCGCCCAGATTTCCTTAAGTCTCTGGATGTTGTGGGGCTGTGTTGGTTGACGCGGCTCTGCAATATCGCGTGGACATCGGGGGCAGTTCCACTGGATTGGCAGACCGGGGTGGTGGTCCCCCTATTTAAAAAGGGGGACCGCAGGGTGTGTTCCAACTACAGGGGGATCACACTCCTGAGCCTCCCTGGTAAGGTCTATTCAGGGGTTCTGGAGAGGAGGGTCCGTCGGATAGTCGAACCTCGGATTCAGGAGGAGCAATGTGGTTTTCGTCCTGGCCGTGGAACATTGGACCAGCTCTATACCCTTGGGGGGGTCCTGGAGGGTGCGTGGGAGTTCGCCCAACCAATCTACATGTGTTTTGTGGATTTGGAGAAGGCGTTCGACCGCGTCCCTCGGGGGGCCCTGTGGGGGGTACTCTGGGAGTATGGGGTACCAGGCCCCTTGATACGGGCTGTTAGGTCCCTGTACGACCAGTGTCAGAGCTTGGTCCGCATTGCCGGCAGTAAGTCGGGCTCGTTTCCGGTGAGAGTTGGACTCCGCCAAGGCTGCCCTTTGTCACCGATTCTGTTCATAACTTTTATGGACAGAATTTCTAGGTGCAGCCAAGGTGGTGAGGGGATCCGTTTTGGTGGCCTAAGGATCAGGTCTCTGCTTTTTGCAGATGATGTGGTCCTGTTGGCTTCGTCAGAACGTGATCTCCGGCTTTCGCTGGAGCAGTTCGCAGCCGGGTGTGAAGCAGCTGGGATGAGAATCAGCTCCTCTAAATCCGAGACCATGGTCTTGAGTCGGAAAAGGGTAGAATGCCTTCTCCAGGTCAGGGACGAGGTCCTGCCCCAAGTGGAGGAGTTTAAGTATCTCGGGGTCTTGTTCACGAGTGAGGGAAGGGTGGAGCGTGAGATCGACAGGCGGATTGGTGCTGCATCTGCAGTGATGGGGGCGTTGTACCGGTCTGTCGTGGTGAAGAGAGATCTGAGTCGAAAGGCGAAGCTCTCAATTTACCGGTCGATCTACGTTCCTACCCTCACCTATGGTCACGAGCTTTGGGTAGTGACCGAAAGAACGAGATCGCGGATACAAGCGGCCGAAATGAGTTTTCTTCGCAGGGTGGCTGGGCTCTCCCTTAGAGATAGGGTGAGGAGCTCGGTCATCCGGGAGGGGCTCGGAGTAGACCCGCTGCTCCTCCACATCGAGAGGAGCCAGTTGAGGTGGCTCGGGCATCTGATTAGGATGCCTCCTGGACGCCTCCCTGGTGAGGTTTTCCGGGCACGTCCAACCGGGAGGAGACCCAAAGGAAGACCCAGGACACGCTGGAGAGATTATGTCTCTCGGCTGGCCTGGGAACGCCTTGGGATTCCCCCGGAGGAGCTGGCCCAAGTGGCTGGGGAGAGGGAGGTCTGGGCTTCCCTCCTTAAGCTGCTGCCCTCGCGACCCAACTCCGGATAAGCGGGAGAAAATGGATGGATGGATGGATCCACGGCCCTGACACACCCGCTGGTTTGTTTACATCCATCTGCCTGGCACGACGCCGCCATATGAGCGCCGCACTGAAACGTGTGTCGCAGGCTATGACGCAAATTTTCGTTGACAGAAATGTTAAAATTTAATATTTATTATGCACATTTTTACAGCATTGGAAAACGTTAAGAATGTTTGTCCTCCTACAGAAACAATATTAAAACAAAAAATATATCCCCCATCCATTTTCATACATTTGTGAAGAAGCTCCAGGGAGCCACTAGGGGTCGCTAAAAGAGCCGCATGCGGCTCCAGAGCCGCATGTTCCCGACCCCTGACCTAGACGGTCTGGTGCGTAACAAATACGATGAGGAGAATGGATATCGGAGAGCCGGAGGAGTTCAACTCCTACCGCAGCAAGCTGGGTAACTGGAGGTGTACAAATGTTTGAGACTGTTTAACTCAGAAGACTAGTGAGCTGATCTGGACACCGGTGACAAAACTATTGTGGACGAGGATGCTGAACGTTTTCAGAACCAAAATCGGTACAGGTTGTTTTCTTTTATTGAATATTTAATTCCTGTGTTCGAAGCGCTCCCACAGAGAGCTCTCAGCTGTTGAGGTCTTAGCTCCATCATTCCTTCCCAATATAATTCAGTAATCTACAGAAAAATAAAACAAGTGCCGCCAGTTTTACAGCTGCGTGTATATATTGATATAACTTTGTCAATAGCTTACCAGAATAACTTTTCCTGACGCTCGTTAGCTCAGCTCATTGTTTTTGGCAGTATCCCAGTACCTGCTAACGGGACTTGGCAGGAGTCCAGAAGGACCGGTAGCGGTTCCAGATGGATTTATAGTTGGAAAATTTAGGTTATTCTTTTAAAAATCAAACCTCTAAGCAAATAGCCCTGACCAGCCCCTGTAGTCTGTGCATCAGCTGTGCTGTAATGGTCACTGCAGATCTGAGTGAAGCTAGTGTTGTGCTTCCAGCTCCCTAAGATTCTCCTCACAAACAGTTTTATGACTTTAATGTTGCTATGATAGTTAGAAATGCCTGTAGAACTCCAGCATATGGCTCAGACTTTTTGCTGCAGCATATCTGTAATCATTGAGAACACGAAGCTGAACAAAATACAGCTAATCACCTAGTAGCGCCAGTAGCTGCCCTGTAAGACGTCTGAGCGACGTATGCACAACCAACATTTTTCAGTGTTTAGAGGAGAGAATTTAGATTTTCTATAATGATTTATGACAAAATTGCTTAACAAAATGAAAAACTGAAACCAGTTTATTTTTTATAGATGCTAAAGTGTAGTTAAACTGAATTTCTACAATTTTCATGCAGTCTGGCCAATATCTTTAAATATGGCCTCTCAGCTTCCATAGATGATAAAGGCTAAATGCACGATACATTTCAAGGTTAAAACTTCAGTCAAGATTCAGTGTTCAGTTCCTGGACAAGAGGAATACTTGTTTCAAGTTTTCAAATCACGTCAGATAGTTGGAAGCAGTCAGTTTCAGGTCCTTAAGCAATACTGTAGGGAAAATTTTCAAATCTGAGCAATAAATCACCTGGAGTGACAGTTTCTTAGAAAGAGTAGACTAAAAGTTATTTTTATTGCCCTTCAGTAGAAACTACATGTGACAAACCATTCATCCATCCTGCTCATCCTGGCAGATGGAGTTTGTCCTGACGCTGGGTGGACACCTTGGAAGGTCACCAGTTGTGGCAGACTGTTATTTAAAAACAAAGGTGTTCTGTAAGAGGAAAAATATCAAACGGGGAGTACACGAGAAGACAGAGAGTGGTGTTGCGTGTGTGATGTCCATTAGCTGCTCCATTCCGGCAGACAACCGTGATCACTGTGGCCATAAAAGCCTGCAGGTAGAAGAGGGGAGTTTTATGGCTAAAAAAAGCTCTTCAATATTTCATTGATGGTAACACACACATTACCTCAAGACTTGCCATATTTATTTTATATGGCCATTTTAGGAAAGTGTTTTTAAAATAGAATTTGTCATTTTCGAAGTGGATCCACCAGAGTGCTCCGCAAATAAGAACAGATACAGGCTCGTGGTGTTTTCAGTTACCATGACAAATTGATGAGAGCACAAGGAGGTATATTTTAACTCAGAGTTTTGGAGCAAATGTTAAGAAAATTAATCTGTATTCTGTTTGATCCCTGTTTTATCCCTTCTCTCACTGTCACACCTGTCAGGTCTTAGAGTTATGGGACCAGGGTTAGGTGTAAGGGTTTGAACGATCGTTATACACTTATTTGATCATTAATAACTTTTGATAAGGTCTTAGAGCCATGAGACCAAGAATCCAGAATTCTTTAATGATGAGGATAGTGATAATTATAATATGAACAATGTAGTGAATGAGTTTAATACATTTTTTGTAAATGTTGGGCCTGAGTTGGCTGCTGCGTTCCGTTTTTCCTGTCACCTACAAATGAGCAGGAAGTGACCAGTATAATTCTCGGATGTAAGAATAAGTCATCAATTGACTGCCATATCAGTTTTAATGTAATGAAAAAGGTTGCGTTAAATATTGTTAAGCCCCTGACTCACATCTGCAATGTATCTTTTCAGTCTGGTCGTTTTCCACATAAATTGAAAGCTGCCAAACTTGTACAGTTGTTCAAAAATAACAGCATGCACAGCTATATAAATTATAGACCAATTTCCTTATTACCACAATTTTCAAAAATCCTTGAAAAACTTTTTAACTCTGAAAAGTTTCTGGAAAAGCATCACATCATTAACAAAGGCCAGTATGGTTTTAGAGTCAAACGATCTACATCAGGGGTAGGCAATCCTGGTCCTCGACTGCCGCCATCCAGCATGTTTTTTTTGCAACACTCCTGATTCAGTGGTTGAATCACCTGTTCAGCAGGTCATCAAGCTTAGCAGGCACATAAGCCTCCAAGCCACGTCAAGGCAGAGTCCTTGTGGAGTTTTTTTTTTTTTTAGTTTTGTCTTTTTTGTGTGTGTGTTTATGTATTTATTTATATATTTTTTAGCTTTTTTATCTAAAATAACACAGCAAACGTTTTCAAAAAGTGACGAAAAAAATAAGAAACGCCCAAAGTGTTGCTATACTCATGCATGAACATTGAAAATAAATCTATAAGACAATTCAAATCACTTTTGCAATGCAAGATCAAACTGTCAAAAACAACTAATTATCTTTAAGCTGTCCTCTTTTGCTTGAACGCTACGTATGTCCTGGCAGGGATCATCTCTTCCTCACACGAGGCCAGGTAATGTTGGTATGCCAGGTTTTGTGCAAGGTCAGGTTCAATGTTGATGAAGGACAGCTTCTTTGCAGACAAGTGAATTTTACTCAAAGCTGCAAGGAACTTTACCCTGTGCTGGATTACTCCTGACGTTCCCTCACCAGGGTCCACCTCTTGAAGTGTCTCTTCTGTAGGCTCTTCCTCCTCCTGCTGAAGATGTGGCTTTTTGGCAGGTGGTTGTTTGGGAGGCTCTGGCATTCAGTAAGGGATGTCTTCATGGAGCCTCCGCACCAAGAAGCCTGATCTTTGAGGGAGGCAAAAGCGGGAATGCAGTTGGAGGTCCTGCATGGTCTTCTGGGTCAGGGAAAGTTTTGGCATGAGCTTCCGCATTGTCGACATACACATTGTTTTTAATCATGCCAATGCATGACAGGAATGTGAGCACATGCATGGCCTTGTCCTCCTTTACATGTGATGGCATGTGTCAAGCACATGGACTTCCATGGTAAGTCCTGCTCGCTGTAACGCTCCAGCCTGCTTGCAAAGCAGAGTCCCCTACGCTCCATGTCATCAAGAAGGGCATTTTTAATCAATGCCAACCTTGTCCCCTTGCTTGCTGGAATTCCCTTAGAGCAGGGTTTCTCTACCCTGGTCCTCAGCGCCCCCCTGCCCTGCATGTGTTCCATGTCTCTGCTTCAGCACACTCATTTGTGTCAGGTGTGTGGCAGGAGGGAAACACTGGTGTTTGAAATGGCAACATGGAAAACATGCAGGGCAGGGGGGCACTGAGGACCAGGGTTGAGAAACACTGCCTTAGAAGTTAGCTGCAGGTAGTGTTTTTGATCCCAGAACAGTTTATTGTTTCTCCCAACAAAAAACCAGATGTCTGGGACCCAATGTAGCTTGAGCTCCTCCAGACTCATCCGAAGGCAGACCAGAGGGTCATGCCCAGCCTGTTTTACCAGGGAGATGCCATGTACATGTTGTGTTGGTGGTGGTCAGAGGGGCCGATGGCGCAGAATGGCAGCCTCGCTTCTGTCAGACCGCCCCAGGGCGGCTGTGGCTACATAGTAGCTTACCATCATCAGCAGTGTGTGAATGTGAGAGTGAATGAATAATGGAAAGCGCTTTGAGTGCCTTGAAAAGCGCTATATAAATCCAATTCATTATTATTATTATTACATAAGTCACAGGGAAGGGGAGGCATCCAGGCCACAACAACTTCTATATGAAAGTTTCGGCTTGCATCGATCCCTTAAGCAGGCCTGGACTTTCCTTTGCCTTCAGCTGGGCCAGAGGAACCCTGCTGTCACGATAGAAATTCCCCAAAAAAGCCAACCACAGCTTTGTCCCTACAACCGAGTCTGCCGCCCCACGGGACTCAGTCAGGGCAAAGACCTGATCCACCCTGAGTGTCTGAGTCTTGTTTCTGGTCCAGTTGGCAGTTGGTGGTGGGCACACATCTGAAGTGGCAGAGGAATGTGGAGTGAGGCCCAGGAACCCCCTCATCCTGGTCAGGCTGTTTGCATTGCTGGCCGAGGTCCCCAGGCTCACTGTATGAGCACTGTCCAGGTTACACAGGGGATGCCCAAGCACCAGCTCTTTCAAGGCCAGCTCCACCTGGTAAGCCGTCCAGGCTGGGTCAAACCCCCCTTTGCCTGCACTGCTGTCAAACACAGACTTCAGGACTTCGTTCAGGTGCACCATTGTTCCATTCACAACTGCCAGTAAGCTTCAGGGGAGGGATTCAGATTCAAAGCTCTACAGAGACACAAAAAACAAAGAAATACTTTATTATCTCATATCTCAAAACATCATCATATCATGACACTTTTGCAATCGTACTCTCTGCTAGTAGAGTTGGATAAATTAACAGGAATTATTCTGCTAGTGTACACACGCCCAAAACAATTATGAACCGCTAACTTTTGTAAACCTTTGAGACTTGCCCATCATTCTCTCTCTCTCTCTCTCTCTCTCTCTCTCTCTCTCTCTCTCTCTCTCTCTCTCTCTCTCTCTCTCTCTCTCTCTCTCTCTCTCTCTCTCTCTCTCTCACACACACACACACGCACACACACACTCTATCTCTCTGTCTCTGCAGTTTGGTATATAATAACAAAGTAATTTCATCCTGCAGAGAAAAGAAGCATGTGCATCTAAATGAGACACTAATTAAGAAATGCATTCATGTGTAAACCAGGGAGAGCATGCAGCATTTAGATGGAATCACCATCAGTGTTACCTGCATCAGTGTTACCTGGTTTCCCCTCATCAATCAGATAAAGCAACTCTAAGATTGGTGCAGTGAAGAAGAAAAGCCGTACTGACAAATACAAGTACCATGGAAGCAGTAGCTAAATTCTAATGACTGCGTGTTTTGAGCTCATTTACTAAACACACATGCTAAAGGGCTGATAAAATGAACCAGGACAGTACTTTTAATAGAGACATCTACACCACAAGATAATAGCTCTGTTCAATTTTTGTCCCAGTCCTCACATATATGGCCATGAGTTTAGGGTATTGACCAACAAGAGAATTAATACAGTACCAGCATCTGAAATAAGTTTTCTTTGCAGGATGGCCGGGCTGAGACAGGGCAAGTAGCTCAGAAATCCAGAGGACTCTCAGAGTAGAACTGCTGTTCCGCCACATTGAGACGAGTGAGGTGGTGATTTGGGCATTTGGTCAGGAGGGAGGTTTTTCAGGTGGTCCCAGATCGACCCAGGACACATTGGAGGGATTATATTGCCAGGCTGGCCAGGGAACACCTTGGAGTCCCACCAGTGGAGGTTGTAGGGAAGAAGATGGTTTGGGCCTCCCTGCTGAGGCTGCATCTTCACAACCTGGACCTGGATAAGCAGACAACAATGAATCAACACAAGAAATTCACATTTATTTTTGAGAAGCATTTTTACAACAAACACATTTTTGTTATAAGTTAGTATGTCCCGTTAATATTTTAAGGTACTTTTCAGCATTTCCTTCATTTTAGTCAAGAACTTTGACATTGCACATTTTTGCAGAAGCTCAGAAGTGACAGAGAGAAGCGACAGAGCAAAGTCTGAGTACCCATTCTTGTCAGACATCATCACACTGAGATGTTGTCCTAATGTCTACTCTGCTGTTTTAGTCCAGGTAGTTACGATCTTCTGTCCAGTTCACAGTCCTCCTCCAACAGCTGCCATTAGACTGATTCGGATGTTTATTCTGTGTTGCTGTAAATCAGTGATTTTTGAAACTAGTAGGTCTATCTCTTTTTTAGCAGACACAAAATATTGTTTTAGTTTAAAGGAACTGCTTCATAATGACATCTGATGTTGTTCAGGACTCCATTTAAAGACAGTCCCAAAGCCCTTAAATTTCTACGTATTGACTAAACTTCATACCTCTAAGTAATTATAGACTGGTGTTACTCTTTGATTGGAGCAGCTCATGCAGTATTATGGATTAGCTCGTTATGGGGTTGATTAATAGCAGACTTCATCAAGTTCATTTCTGCATCTCTAATCATCTCACAGGTTTGTTTATGGTTAAAATAATCTACAGGATCCTTTATTACATAGAACCTTTTCTTAGACGTTTTCACGATCATTAAATAGTCTGGTATCTTTACGGTATGACAGTAATTTAATCAATTATTAATATGATCATAATCAAACCTTTTAAGTTGTATTTTGGACTAATAATGAAAGAAGAAAATCTCCTCAGAAGGATTATTGTTTCATCTTATCTCATGAGTGAAAGGTTGAGAGCTAATTCTCTAAGCGTTTTTTCTCCCATTGTGTTTTAATCTTGTTAGCGGCTGTTTGATCCATTTTTTTTCTGGGTCTTTGCTGACCCGTTGGCACCTTTAGCAGCCAGCCTCACATCTGCAGCAGCAGCAGCCGCCTTCTGGCTTAAAGCTGCTCTTGTCTCAGTTTGGCTGTTTTATGGGGCAGAAAAAAGCCTCTGATGCAACTGTTTTATGATGCATTTGTAACTTGGCAGTGATGGGGGGGTGGAACGTTGTGTTAGGCATTTGTAAAAATCGATGTGCCAGGCCAGACTGGAGCCAGAGCTGATGTTTGGCTGCTCTCACTGGGCCTATTAGATCAATAGTAATGGAGATTCTCCATTTAGTAACTTCAATGTGGAGACCGGAGAAACTAAAGAGTTGTACTAGTGGATTTTCTTTGTTTTGGTTCATTTTTACATTAATAATTAAGAACGATTTTAGAATTTCAAAAATGAGCTTAATGGTTACATGCCAGACTCCTGTAACTGTTTGTTAGCTGTAGACCAGTGATTCATTTCTGTAGACCAGTGATTCATTTCTATCACCTCCTTCATAGGAGGCTCTTTTTGACATATTTTTTCATCGTTATGCACATGCGCGAGTGGCTGTGTGGCAACAACTCAAACAATAATGGCCTGCTGTCAATACGTGACGTACACTTTCACGCGAGTTTATGGGCAAAATCCCCAATACAGTATATAAACACTTTAACGTCTACAGACAGGAGGAGGGTTAGAGAGAAGCTTAAAATCTGTAATGAAGACAAAAAAAAGTTTGAGCTCTGGGATGATGAAAAACATTGGTCCGATTTGCTGGTGTTTTTTCTTTCCACATATATGTTATGAAGATATTTATTCCTATTTAACAGAAAGCCCTGGACCCTTCACTCATGAAAAATGAAAGGCTTTCAAATGTCTGGAGGTCAACGATTATTTTGTTTCAAGGAAAGTTTGGCCGATCACTTCTGCTAAACAGGAAGCCATGGTCATGCAGAAAGCAGGAGTCAGCCCTGGCGAGCAGGCTCACAGCGTGATTCACCTGTGGGTTTTTCATCGTCCATGATGAAAAACACATCGCTGCACTTCTCAAAAGAAGCAGCTTGCGGCAAAAATAAAACCCAATCCTATCGAGCCGCTTCCGGGAAGCACCTGAAATGTTCCGCGCCGTGGTCAGTTTTGATCAGTTCGTAACTTTAATTGATTCTATGTGAAGCAGAGACGTTCCGCACCGCTGACACCTCCAGTGTGGATTGGGGGGGTAGTTTAATTCTGACAGGATTGGTGAGTTAACAGCTAGTCACCTTAAAACAGCTTCAATGTGAATTGCCTTAGCAGTTCATTTAAGCACGATTTTATACATCTTTATACAACCGTTCATTTCACTTTCCATGTTTAATTCAGCAGAAATAATTTGATATTCTTGCAGGAGAGGACGGCATGCTGCAGCGGTGACAGCTGCTGCTGTTTTTGCTGCGAATAAGCGAGGAATTCCAGTAATCACTGTGTGATGTGAAACTGATGGGGATGTAAAGGCTTAACCCTTAGTGCATTTTTTTTGTGCTCTAACACCAGAAATGATAGAAAATTAAAAGGTTATATAAGGGTTAAAAAAGTGTTTGCATTTATGCTTTAAGTTTGTGCCAAATGCTTTCCTGTAGACCGGTTTGTGTTGTATTCTGGGATGCAGGAGGGCACATTACTGTAGGTAGCTACTATATCGCTCCTTGCTTCCTAAAAGTAAAGCGAGGGCTCAGCTGGACAACCGACAAGATCCATCACGGATATTTGGGTGGGTGACCAGATTCATCAGCTCTGACTCGTAAAAAAAAAACTAGTCTGAATAGATTATAAATGTTTTTTTTTTTTGTTGTTGTTTTTTTTGGGGGGGGTCGACCATGTGGTCAGCTATCAGAACACAGAATATTCTTCCTGTATATATTTGTGGTAGCTCCGCCCCCTGACAATATGACCAATCAGCAGTAGCGGCTCTCTCACCTGGGTTTTAGTGACACATTGTGTTTTGTTTGCAGTTTTCTCATTATGAAAACAAACTGAAACACAGGAAAAAGCTACAAATTAACTAAATTATAAACTCATTCAGGTGTTTAAACACCCTAAAGTCAGCGAGCTAGACGCAACCCGCTCCAGACCCAGAACACCTGCAAGTATTGAACAAAAGTAGCAGCTGCACTTTCTATATGACTGACACGTGACTTTTGAGTTTTCTCCTTTTGAGATTTCCCCTCTCAGACTGACGTTTCTCATGTAGGAAATGAATGGAATTTTTTTCAAAAAGGTCACGCAGCAAGCCCGTTAGAATGAGTAAAATAGTAATGATTTAATACTTTTACACAGTAGTATACTCTAACATGGCCAAAGTTCTTCCTTAAATAATGAATAAACCTAAACAGAGGTTTGGTAGAGCTAACGTAATCTGAAAGCCTTGTATCAAGCTGGTTTCTGTGCATCAGCTGTTCAGATTGATGGTTTTATAAGTACATTTGCTGATGAAGCTTCAGCTAATTGACTGACTCTGATAAACTGATTGAGTTTCACACCCAGAGTTCTATGCAGTGCTGAGATATTCCTTTGAGCAGTAATGAGTGTGCATTAGTGTGATCAGAGCCTTGTGTGTACATGTGGAGATGAAATGCAAGCAAACACATGCACACTGAGAGTTTCTGCTGTCTGCGTAGCTGAACAAAGAGGTCTGCTGTGGAGGGTGAGAGTGTGAGGCTAAGCTGTAATTGAATCCTGACAGGAGCGGTGTTCCTGCTCAGACCTCAGAAGGAGGGTCTGACCTTGAAACGCTGCTGCTGATAGACAGGCAGCACAAAGACCAGGCCGGCTAATTAGATTAAAAAACATGGATCCCAAGGGATGGAGATGTGACAAGCACATTGATTTACTACAGCTCTTCAATTTCCATCTCCCCCCTCCCCTGCTTCCTTTTCATCCCCCTTCCTCTCACCACATGCCTCATTTTATCCATCTCACGGTGCTGTCTCTCCTCAATGTGCTTTCTGTTTCCTGCTCCCAGTCTTCCTCTTTCTCCACTCCGTTCCTGAAGATCCACAGCATGTAGGCTCGACTCACAAGAATGAGGAGTTAATGTGAATTGTGACACATTCAATAAGTTAAACTGTCAAACGTGTTGATAAGAAGTGAAGCAAGAATATCACATTTTCTGAGACATAATGTCAGCACCTAATCTGTGATGTATGACTGGTCTTAGAAATGCTTTACTGTCACTGCTAAATCTCATTGTCAGTAAAATATCTGCTCACCGTGACCTCCTGAAAGGTCACGCCTGTTGTCTGTGTCCAATTAAAAGGACAGGACGCCTTTAAGTGATCATTAGCTGCTTGGTTATATCAGTGACAAGGACAGTTTTCGACTTTGTCTCCAGACACGGTTACAGTAAATACATAACTAAGATTGATGTTGAGGACCTGTGACTCCACATTTACTAAATCATCATTATATTTACAATAATATCACATAAAACCTGCTTAGCCTTCTACCAGTGTTGAAGGTTCTTTATCCTAAAGAAACCTTCATTAAAGGAAGATTTCAACATTAACAGTTAATATTCTGCCCTAAAGAAGAGATTTTTCCTGATGCCAGATTAAGTTAATTATCTGCACCAGCCCTGAAAACAGTCAACGTCGCATGGACGTGCAGATCATGTCTATATTGAGTCTGTCTGACCAGACCACTTCTGTAGGACGTGCAGACTTGGTCTTTGCAGTTTGCACAGTGGGAGGTCTCAATCTGATACTTGCTTCGTTTTGCTTTGTACCATCAGCAAAAGTATTAAAATAAATGTGTGTACGTTTCTGTAGAGGGTCACAGAGTCGAGATAAACAGATGTCTTAATATCACTCATCTGTTTTATAAAAAACTTTTATTGCTTTTGCTTTATGTGATAGTTTATTCTTTATCTTCATGCAGGCACAGTGACGTAGAAACCATTACTGGTGATTAGCTAAACAACAGCAGCTTTTTCACTTTAAACTGAAGGAAAACTTTTAGAAGTGTATTTTCTTGAACGGAGCACTCTCCAGTAGCATCAACACTAACTTGGGTTATTTAGGCTGCTTTAAGAAAGTTCAAGAGAGAAAAAGCAAACAAATAGTAAATGGCTTGTATAGGGTTCTGCAACCCCCCAAGGCACTTTACAACACAAACAGCCATTCACCCACACACACATACGAGATGGGCTCTTAACTCCTCTGCCACCACCAAACAAATCTATTACAGAAAGTCTGCCTCGTATGGATGTAATATGGATGTATTAGACTGCTGATTGAGGAGCTTCACAGGACATGGTGTCCATAATCAGACTCTTTTTAATTGATTGTTGGTCTCCTTGTATCTGCCTCCAGTTCTTGATGAAAGTGGTTCTTTGGTCCAGCTGCTGTAGAAGTTAGTACCCTATCACAGCCCAGCTGATGTAAAACCATAGAGATCACAAGCCTCCACACCCATTTGATACCAATCTGTGCCCTGATCGATACCAGATACAGATACTAATGAGAGATGACCCGATCTGATGTTGAATCGGATCTTCCCTAATTTGTACTATTCATCATAGGTCTCATATAATATTACAATTTACAACACAGAATCCCTGAACATATCTGTACCACGTAATGCGCGGAGTATATTTATAGTATCACAGTAAAGATTCTTCAGTCTTGACAAAGACTAAAATGTTTAAAATACTGTAAAACAGGTTTCAGGTAATAGTGCTTTAATTAAATGTGAGAGTAAAGAAAACGAGTCATAGTGAGTTACTGAAACTTTAAAACTTAATAAAAGTCTAAAAGTTTGATGAAAAAAAATAGTAAGTTTAAATTAACGGTGCAGTAAAATCAGGTAAACAAAGACATAAACATTTCATTGCAAATTTATTACATTTTTTGTGATAACATCTAAAAAGATTTCTAAACTATAATAAAGGCAGTTCAAATGCAGAACTAAACCTTGAGTCACAAATTTGACATTTTTTTGAAATAAAACTAAAGTCAACATCTGTCATGGTCTACGGCAGGGGTAGGGAACCCTGGTCCTGGAGAGCTGCTATCCAGCATGTTTTAGGGGTTCAACACACCTGATTTTAATCAGAAGGTGATTAACAGGCTTCTGCAGAGCCTGATGAGCTGCTGAACAGGTGAATCAACTGCGTTGCAGGGAAACCTCTAAAATGTGCTGGATAGCGGCTCTCCAGGACCAGAGTTCCCTACCCCTGGTCTACAGGTAAGTCATCACAAACGTGTCAAACGTCTCTCCACCTGCAGAGGTGTCTTCTCCATCAAAGAAACTGTAATTTCCCTCACATAATCACAATCCCAGCCGGGGTGAACGGTCTTTTGCATCTGTTGCACCTAAGCTGTGGAATGCTCTTCCTCTGTTTGGCCGCCAGGCTCCAACGCTCGCACAATTTAAATCCAATCTAAAAACGCATTTCTATTAATTAGCTTATGGTAAATGAGCTTACCCTGAGTGCTTATGGTTCTTCTCTATAAGTTTGCAGGCTTTCGTTTTTATGATGTCATCTTTGTTTTATAGTTAATTCTATATTGTTAATTATGTATTTTACTATGTTTATGGCTCCTCCTATTGGTGCTTATTGCTCTGTTTTGTACTTTTGCATCATGTTTTCCTGCTCTGTGCAGCACTTTGGTCAGCTGTCATGCTGTTTTTAAATGTGCTGTATGGTAATCAGCAAGAGTTGCTGTTTATTGAGATGCTAAAAGCAATGACCACCCAGATTATGGGATTAGTGACCTTTTAATTCTGCAAATATTGTAGCGCCATCTCACCTTGTTAGTCCGTTAATTCTTATTTTTACAAACATAACCAGTAATTTCCAGCTCCTTCTGCACTTGGTAGATTACATTGTTATGTTTATTATAACCCTCACTATGGTTGATGTCAAATGTTGCAGGCTAACCAATGTCCTGTTTTACATCACATTAATATGGATTCTGTATAAAAATAACAAAACGATTGCACAGAAGATGTTAAATGAAAACAGCAATCAATTTTCCTCTGGAATCAAAGTGGAATCACTTAGTGGAAAGATTTGTTTTCAGTCAGCTCCACCAACATCCCCTTCTACGTAAATTAATTTGAGTTTTTCTAATTACTCAAATGAGTGAGAGGATTCATGTGTCCAACATGGCGAAGCTGCTAATTCACTTCCTGCAGAAACTGATTTCAGAAGTGTCAAAAGGTCATTTCAACACATTCAGCAGGTAAAAGAGGTCGCACTTATTAACAAGCTTGTTTCCTACTTTCACCGTACGACAAATCCATGAAGCACATCCACATTGGCGGGAGTGAGTTATGTCTCTGATTAGGCTGTCAGCGTATAAAGAAATGAAGGTAAAGCAGAGAAATTACTTCACCACTGCATTCATTTTATAGGCAGTGCTAATTCTCTTAATATGTATTTATTTAAAAAGAAACAATTGCATTTGTTTTTACCCTCTCATTGTTTTTGTTTGTTTAATTATTTGATTTAATTATATTTATCGCTGGTCCATGGACGTCCAGCCAAAGTCACTGTTTTCATCTTCTAAAGTGGTTTTGCAGTTAAACTTAAAACATTTAGATTGAAGTTATTTTTAACTTTATAAAGGGAACATTTACATTAAGTTAAAAATAAACATTTACCGTAAGTTTTATTCCCTTACAAAACTACATAATGTCTTTCAGTCATCTGTTAGAACACTAAAACCTCTTTACACGATTATTATTGAAGCTGTAAAAGAAAACAACTGAATCAGTGATTACTACTATTGTTAATAAGCAGGGTAAAATTTCAGGGGAGCCCAGCTCCCCTGAACGGGTGATGGGGCCCCATGAAGCCCTCAACTTATACACCCAGGGGGGCCCGAAAAAAGATACTGTTTCTACCTATATCACATTATTTATGTGGACTCTCAGCGTTCCAGGGTTGTTTTGAGCAGAGAGGACAGAGATCGCTGATTGTTGATGCGCTCCAGGCAGCTGCGTCCTGCGCACAGCCACAGTAACAATCCCAAAGCAGCACCACCAAAAAATATAATTAACACATGATCGTTCATGTTCGCTCATATTCTCTGGTACTTTCTGTCTTTTATTTGTGCCTGATCACCCGTGCTCCAGTGACTTCACCTCACTGGTGCGGTCGCGCAGTGCCCTCTCCACTATTTTTGCGGTAGGTAGATCCCTTTGATCTACCGCGGTCAAGTGAGACGACACTTGGAAATACACGGTCAAGCCAAACAACGCTGGAGCTCTTATGAAGATTAGCTCTGCACGTACATGGTAGCTCATGGTAGCTCACTGAGGCACCATTTCAGGCGAAAACAAGTGAGAGCCCCCCAGCACCGTCTCACTGGGCTCCACCGGAAGCCTCTGTAATTCATACCCTGTTAATAATTATCACTAAAACACCATCAACAACTCGTCTCATTGTCCCACTCAGCCTGTCCTCTCAGCTGGTTCCCCCATCTCCTCTGTCGTCGCCCCAAGGTGATGAGATGCTCCAGACTGTGCTCCAAACCCTCCTCTGCCAGGTGTCCCGAACACATCCTGAGCTCATACCTGAACCTTAGCCAGCTCCTCTTGACATGGAAGAGCTGAGCCTGGCAACCCTGCAGAGGAAACTTTGATATGTATTTGTCGTCTTGTTCTTTCTGTCTTTATCTAAAGCTCATGACCTTAGGTGAGGGAACTGCAGATGAACCAGTGAGTCGAGTACTTTGCCTTTTGGTTCAGCTCCCTCTTCACTACAACAGATGGCCTGCTCCAACCTCATTCATTTACAAGATCTCAAGGTATTCAGTCTCATCCACTCAAAGCAGGACCTCTCCCTTCCAAAGCAGGCACCCTCGTTTCTGGCTGAGAACCATGGAGATGCTGGTCCTCGTCCCAGTCGTGTTACACTCAACTGCAAGAGCTGAAGGTCATACTTCACTGAAGAGGGTCACATCATCTGTAAAGAGCAGAACAATCCGCTAATATAAAATGTTTATTCAGAGCACACAGAATTAATTGGCTAAAAGTGGATTCAGCTAAATTATAATTAGCTTAGTTCCTTCATCTGTCTTGAGTCCATGACTTATCAGCCAATCAGAAAATAGTACTTCTTGTTGCTGGGTAAAGCCTGCTCTCTAATGGCTTGGCTAACATAGACCCCTTCCCAATAGACAACAATGGACTGAAACACCGAATGGTCACCGTAGCAGAGTGAAAAAACATCTCTTTTGTCTTTTTGGTTAAAAAAACTGCACCAATCAGCATTATTATGATTATTATGATTGCTTAAGCTTTTAATGTCAGTCAAGACAAGTCAGATGTATTACTTTGTGGTGAACTTAAAATAAGAAATCCTCCAGAAATGTTTATTAAAATGGATTCTATAGTTTATGTGAAATGTTTTAACATTAAACACAATAACTGTGAGCTTAAGGACTGTTAATGCTAATCAGCAGCACAATTACATGCATTTTATCTTAACCTGCTATTTCAATGGCTTTCTAATATAAAATCATGCATCTTTGATAAATTCACGTTCAATAAAACACTTTCCTTGTGCTTTGCTTGCTTTCTGTTGGAGAATCTAAAGGGAAGCATGGTTTTTGAATAGTGTGTTCACCAAACAGCTTTAATAGTAAAGCTAACTGCAATTTTATTCCTAGCTAGCAGTCACGCTAACTCTGAAAGTGATGACATCAGCCACGAACAGGTCAAAGGCAGAGGTAAGTGTGGATATAAATAGGAAGCCCAAATGCATCCCGGTTTTACTTTCTCCCTGCATGTCTTCACTAATTAGACCATCTCCTGCTAACAAGGCTTCATTCTCTGTGGAGGGACAGAGTTAGATACCAAAGCCTGACAGCTAATCACTGCGTTCTCACAGATCGATGATGGATTAAAGAAAAATGCCAAATGAGCAAACAGCTAGAGCGTACTTTTAAGATTTATATGGAGGACCTTGATAAACACATAGAGGATTATTTCCAAGATTTCCTGACAACATTGATAGTTGGTAAAACTCTTTTTGGTGTGCAGCCTTGCAGCTGGAGAGACGTATTGATCTTTTTTTTTCAAAGAGGAGCATAATCCTTATGAAACGTGCACTTTTTATGATCCCATTTAATACAGTGAGAGGACTGTATTCATCCAGCAGCCCAGAGCTTTCAGCATCTTACATTCACAAAAAAAAAAAAAAAAACGAGTGTGAGACGTTCTTCTGCCTGATTAACAACTCCAGTCTTTGTCTTCTTTAATCACAGCAAAGTCAACAGCTCCATTGCTCCCCTTCCGATCTATCTTTCATCCATGCTCTCTCTAAGGATTGCCATGTGGGAAATCAAAAGGGTGGGTTGCACACTCATTGGTAGGTCTGTTCCCTCAGCAGAATGTAATCTGCATTCAGAGGGTGACTAGGAACCAACACATCCTACCTGAACTGGTATCAGTGGCTCCTGGTGGTAATTAGAGATATTTCTACCTACTGGGCTCGGTTTCCAACAGGAGCTACTGCCTCTTTCCTTGTAATTGATTTTCTCAGGGTCCAGAGAGAAGGTCGAACGACAGCCAGTGAGATGGTAAACCAATCAGTCAGTCAGTTGCTCAACCATCAAGCCAGCTAGTAGGGGAGCTGTTCGTGTCAGCGGGTAAACAGATTCTAAATGTGGAGTTCAAAAAGTTATCTAGTGAATAAAGAAGTCAGTCAGTCATTTAGACAGCTTTTCAGTCAGACAGCACATCTACATGCAGGCCAGCCAGTCTGGGTGTGACTCCTAAAGACGTCTGGGGTTGTGGTGGTTTCTGTTGGGCTGTGGAACCAGCGCTGAGGGAAGATTGATGAGCTGATGAGCATAACAAACGATCGGCTCTGATAAATGCAGCTCTGTAGCAGCACAGAGTGCTACTGCTCACCATTAATGACTGTAACATTTAACTACAGCAGTAATATCACTGAGTAGTGTGGATGGAACCACATTAAGACTCATGAAGATGATAGTGGTAATTTAGTTTCGATGATCTCCCAGTAGGGAATAATTCGGGACATTATGCATTATCTAAATTGGGGCAGCTGTGTGTTAGAGGTTAGAGAAGCAGATCTATAATTACAGGGTCAAAGGTCATATGAAGAGTAATGCCAGAAGATGGAAAGTGTGGAAAAGAAGTCACCTAGGAGCAGTTTTAATTCTATTATTGAAGGGAAGCTAAGCAATCAGGAGGAGCCATAAGGAAGCGTTGAAGCTCCAGCTGCGTTTTAGCTGTACATTTAAAAAAGCACATGCTTCAGTAAAGGGTGGCGTCTATTCTTACTCTCTCTGTGTGTTAAATCATAACGGAGCCAGGCACTTACACAGCCGGGCCAGAAACGGGTGCATGACTGCATCCTGCAAACCATCATGACTAAAAGCGCCAAATGGTTTAATGCTGCTCTGGTTTCTCTGTCCCAGTTTAGAGTGGATGCACAGAGACAGGAACTGGACGTGGTGGCACATTATGCTACAGTTTTTTTTTTAACCTCAATGGATGTTCAGGAATATACAGAAAGGAGAACTCAGACACATTATTGACGCAGGAGGGAAGCCAGTCTTAAACAAGTCTGACCTAAAACCAACAACAAAAAACCCACCTAGACTCAAAAACATACTCGTGTCGTATCTACACATGTCAGACGACTCAAAGAAACTGGTGTAAACTGGATTTCAGACTACTTGTCTTTATTAATCAAATGAAGAGATGCACAAATTGTTCATATTTATTATGTTGGAGCAACAATAAATGCCAAACATCAAATGTTGCATTTGACAAATTAAACAGTATTTTTGCACCAATTGCAAAAACCTATTAGTCAACAATTGGTCATATCTGACATGATGAGCAGCTTTTCCTCTGAAAGTTTTGCACAACTGAACAACAGACCAGTCAGAAGTACAAAAGAAGAAGTTGCCAGGGTTAAAAACTTTCTATGGCAGTTTAACAAAAGTAAAAAATAAAATCTAGTGAAACCTCCTTGAGCAGGTTTCCACCAGGAACTCTGGTCCCACAGTCCCAAATCATGTCTGTTAGATGACTGAGTTGAGGAAACCTGTCTCACCATACTGCTAAGCAGAGGAAACCTGTCTCACCATACTGCTAAACTTTACATGCATGCAATGATCTTTTCTCATATATCATATTGTATTACGTCATGGTCACAGGCTTCCTCTACTACTCTAAAACCTATAGTTGTAATATACAAGCAAGCAATAAAAATTATGGACCAGAAACCATTGAAATGGCACCATTGTCGCATTTTAAGGAAACATGATCTTCTTACTTTCGAAAATTTTATTAATTTTAGCATTTTAAGACTCTTTTTTAAATGTCTAAATGATAACTTGTCTAAACTGTTCTCAGCTGTGGCCATCGGACGTCAGAGTTCTCTTAGAACAATCACTCGAGCTTTCACTTGTGGTGATTGTCTCGTTCCTAGGTGCAAGACTTCTTTTGGCCAGTCTGCTCTTTCTGTAAAGGGGGCCAAACTTTGGAATTCACTACCTACTGAGCTAAAACTAGAAACGGACAGTAAAGTTTTTAACACAGGACTCAAAAAATGGCTAAAGTCTAAACAACATTGTCCACATGAATAGTTTTAAACTCTTATATTGCTGCGCACATTGCCTTTGGTGTAAAAGTTTAATTTTGTTGTCTTATTGTTGATTGTTGTGTATTGTATTTATATGTATTTTAATTTTTAGGAAAGGCGACTATGGACAAGTGTTGCAAATTAGCACTTGTGCTAACACACTAAACAATGCATCTGGTTTGTCCAATGTAATTGCTGTGTCCATATCAAATAAAGGTTTACTACTACCCTGTTGTTATTTCCTCGTGTGTCTCTGTGTGGTCCTGAGGTGGACGGTCGACCTGTCCAGGTGACTGCCTCAGATTGATGCCAGAGGTCTCATGTACAGAGACTCGTATGGATTTTCAAATAAAAGCTGTAAAAATAAAATCCAGATGTTTGAAAACTGGATGAATACATTTCCTTTGTACATTTAGATTACCGTGGCAGTGGATTAAATAGATGTGTAAAATGATTGGTTTAAAATCAAGTTTTCCTTTCTTATAAGAAATGCATATTTTATTATTTTCTTGCCATAATTGGGTTATATGAGTTATACACTAGTGTTTACCTGTAGGTGGATCACTGCAATCTTTAAAAGAAGTCCTATAATCATATAAAAAATATATTAATTCTCTTTATGAATGTTTACATTTTCATTAGTGTTTGCAATAGATCATTATTTATAGATATTTATGGTCATTCCTGGTTATTCAAATGAACATTCCTGTCAGAGATTCTTGCAAAACAGACAACAGTGTCACACCCTTCCTATAGTAATTCACATTAAAGATGTGAGCTGCTTTACGCTCAGGATACCTCAAACAACAGGGTATCCTTAAATAACCCGAGACAATAAATACTTTAATCATTCCAAGGAGAACAGGAAAGGAAATGCCAGATAGAATATTTTCATCCTGACACACCTGCTTGTAGTTTGTTTAAAGTTTGTTTCCATGAGAACCATGAGATACAGAGGGTTGGCAGCTGATTCCAGGCAGAAGAAGCAGATTGTTTAAATGTCATCATTTCCTAACTCTTTATGACAACTAGCCAAAAAAGTGTCCTCCAAAAAATGGTCACATTATTGTACAGAGCAACATCTTCCAGATATTTTATGTTAATGACTTTGACTGTTGTAATGAAGAATACTGATACTGTAAGACCATAAAACCTGAACATATGATGTATGTATGTTTAAATGTTTGTGACAATCAGAGCCCAGGACATGAAAGTGTTGGAAAGATGCAAAAACAATGTGTTCGAATGTTAGCACAGTCTGCAAGGTCAATCTAGTTCTTATTGAAGCTATTAATTAAAACTTTAAAGACTACGTTCACTCACTTTTTAACACATTTGCAGTGGTCTCTATTATAAATGAATGCCTTGTGAGTCAATTTTTGTGGGAAAAAGCTCTGGCGCTCCTGTTTCAGGGACTAGGAGTGAGCCAGATGAGAGGTCAGAGCTGTTCTTACACATGAAATACCCACAGATCAGTGCAGAGGGACGGTTGATAAATGAGGGCCCAGGTCTGATGTCAGCTTGAGGTAAAACTTTCAGCAATCCTCACTGAGATCTGATTTCTATACAGATCAATTTGTTTCACTCCAGCAGGATCTGAGTATGAAAGCCTTGCATAGATCAATGAAAATGACCACAGAGGTTTAATTGCTAACTAATTAATTTAAATGTTGGTATCAAAAGCAGCTGCTGATATTTCAGCTGGAATCTCACCGGCCTACAAAAGTTTCAGTTCACTTGGAAATCTTTAAAATTTCTCAAAACATCTGTAAAGATTTTCAGTAAGGGGTTCATTTTAAGGGTTTTGTGAGACTTGTGTTTTTGTTGTGTCGCTGAATTTCTGAATATGTTTAAAATTTACTCAATGGTTTCCTCTCAAAAAGGTCAGAGTCGTTGCAGGTGTCTGGAAACATCTTAGTTTGGGTCTGAATATGCACGAAGGGGAAACATCATTAGGTACACTTTGTTATTACCAGGATGGAACAGCTTTTTCCTTCAAAACTGCCATAAAACTTCACGTCTTAGATTTAACAAGGTGTTAGAAACTGTCCTCAAAGGTTCTGGTCCACATCATCAGCTCCATCCATGATGAGAATCTCCTGTTCCACCACATCCCAAAGGTTCTGGACTGAGATCTGGTGACTGTGGAGGCCGTTGGAGTCCAGTGACCTCATGGTCTAGAAACCAGTTAAAGATGATCTGAGCTTTGTGACATGGTGCATGATCCTGCTGGGAGTAGCATCAGAAGATGGGTACATGTGGTCATAAAGGGATGGACATGGTCAGCAACAAGACTCAGGTAGGCTGTGGTGTTTAAACCAGGCTCATGTCTGACTAAGGGGTTCAAAGTTGGACCAGAACATCTCCCCCCACCATTACATCAGCAGCAGCCTGAATCATTGATACAAGGCAGGATAGATGCGTGCTTTCATGTTGGTACCACCAAATTCTGACCCGACCATCTAAATGTTGCAGCTGAAATCCAGACTCATCAAATCAGCCGAGGTTTTTCAGCCTCTGAAACACTCAGACCAGCGTGTCTGGTACCAACAACCAGGTCAAAGTAACTTAAATCCTCTTTCTTCCTCATTCTGAGCCTCAGTTTGAACCTCAACAAGCTTCCTTCAACATGTCCAGATGTCCTAATACTCTGAATTGCTGTCATGTGATCGCTTCATTAGCTATTAGTCTTTAAAAGTAATCACACAAGTCTACCCAGTAACGTGTTACTTAGTAACTGTAATCTGAAGTATTTTTTCAGTAATGAGTAATCTAACGTGCTACATTTTCTAATCCATTAATGTGATTAAGTTACTTATCAAAGACACTGTGCATTAATGTTCCTGACATTTTCTATTGATATTAAAATATTGTTAAACACCAACACCAGGGCTGATCAACAGAGGCAGGTGTATTACACACTAATAGGATTACTTTTTCAAGGTAACTGTGGCAACACTGGTGGAAGACACTTTAAGACAAAACTGTGGCAAAAAACCTTTGCATGACTGTTTCAATTACGTTTTAAGCCCTATCTGAACTGGCCTTGTATCTCTCAAAGTACCAGATCGATGTGATTCCAAGGGAAAAGCTGAGTCTCCAACCCTCCACTAACAGCTGCAGCCCAGTGAGACGCTGGCTCATGTCTTCAGAGCTGTTGGATAGTCTGATAGGGTTTTTGTGAATTGAAACTCTTCCAACTATTATTACACAGGAGAATTCATGTGAATAGACGAACCCCTTAGAGATAAATGTGTAGGTCTGCATGGTCATCTTTACACAAAGAGAGAATAAAGATGTTTCTGTACTAAAGAAATTTAATTTTGAAGTAGATTAAAATGTGTGAAAGGTAGTGAAATAAATTTCAGCTCCAGATGATCAGAACCTGATTCTTGTGCTTTATTCACCTCTGAAGCAGAGACAGGATTAAAGCTAAAAGATTGACTTATATAGAGGACATCTGATAAAGTCCCAGCACTGTTCTCTCAGGGAACGATAAAACACTCAATACAGAAACGTTCCATAAAAGCATCTGAGCTTTATCGGAGATTTGTTTTCTGTTTGTAATGCAAGGTAGAACTACTTAGTGAGTATTTTTACATAAAGATTCCAAAGTTTTAAAAACTTCTTATCATGATTTAACCCATCCCTCTGACCAGCCTCCACTAGAATATTACAAACCCTTCTCATTTTAGACCTTAGACTTCTCAGTCTGGGATTCAGTATTTATGGTTAGACTCTGAAATCGAATAAATTACAATAACCTTGAAACAAATAATTAAATTGTTTGTAATCAGGTAAGTTTTGTCTAAAAAAGAAGTTTGTTTCATGCTGTTGAAAACAGTTTAATCATAAATAGAGACTTACTGCTATCTGAAGGATTCCTGTGAAAGTAACAAAGATGACAAAATCAAGTTGTTTACTTGCTGAAGTGGATAAAAAAAAACATACAATGTTTTAAATCAATACAGCCCAACTTCTGATTGCTCCATTTTATAGTTAATACAGACATCAGTGCTGATCTGGAACAGATGTCCTCAGCTGACTTTCCAGTAAAACTTTAACATCCAAGTGTTTGTCCAACACCTTCCCAGTGTCCTCTACCAGCTGCTGCAGAAGCTCCTAAAATTAAAAAAGTAAATAAATTGATGCCTTTTTTATCTTCCTCAATTTAATTTGTTTACTCTGTTCCAAAGGCTTTTTGGTTTGGTTTAAACTTCTCTGTCGTAGATTTCAGTATTTGGGTGAAGCCATGTTGACACAAACCCAACTTTTGAGTCATAAAATTCAAGCAATACAGGCAGATTTTAAGTGTTTCTGTGTCAGTTGTAGGACAATTGTTGTAGTAAGGAATAATTCTGTGCAGCAGATTCACTTTATTTCTCAGCAATGTCTTTGATTTTGAAACAACAGCAGTGTAGAGTAACAGAAAACCCTTTAATAGCGCTCATTCATCTAAAATTGCTTCAAACAGCTGTTCTCAAACAAAGCCAGCCCAGGTGAATGCTGTGAGAGCTGAGTTTAGTTCCTGCTCTGATCCTTACCAAAGCTTTATGAGCAGATTTACCTTCACTGGAAAATCAAAGGAAAACACTTTATTATGTTTCATATGTGTTGCCGCATCACAGATTCCCAGTGAAACAGCAGCATGGATCAAAATCAGAAGTACAGAGTTGTTTGTGTGTCAGCCGACAATAATTAGACTTCAAATACACTTTTTACATTCAAGTAAAAATCCATTGAAACATGAAAATGAACCAAAACCACACACAGGAGCTGCCTGGACGCATAAACACTTTTAAGCTTTAAAAGCTCGCTCATCATGAGTGCACCAGTTTTATTTTTGATTTGGGCAGGTGCATGCTTCTATTTTGGGCTGCATGATCCGAGATAAGAGAAGACTTATTGTAAAATAATTAGAGGTAAAGAGAAATTGTCACGATCCTGGCTCCTCCACCTCAGACTCAAACCTGCCCCAGAAGTCCAGTACCAGCCTGCATTCCCCAGTCATTCCCAGCTTCAGGACTCCACTTCCCATCATGCCCTGCACCGGACCTCCGGCCCATGTCATCTGCACGCGAGTATATCAGGAAGTGGGGCTTCTTGTTCGTGGCTCAGTCACCGTTTTGTGCCAGGGAACATTCCGACTGACAGAGCTTTCCAGTCCAGTCTGTCAGTTCCAGCTCTGTCGACTACCAGTAAGTTGTCTTCCTTTATTCTGGAACTGCACGTGCTCTCATTTCCTTTTGAGCTACATGCTGCGGTTCCTATATTAACAGCGTGTCTGTTCAAACCCAGTGTCAGTCCACTCCACGCTTGGGTCATACAACACTCCACATTCTAACTCACGCGTGTCTGTTCAGTCCAGTCCTATCCAGATCCTGACAGAAATATGTGAGGCAATTCATTACATGACATCCCATCCCTGGCCTTTTCATTTAATGACAAAACCAAGAATATCTGAGAAATGAATGAATGTTTAATAAAAACATTCAGTGTACCCTGACTATATAGCTGATTCTCCACTTGATGTCTTGTCTCACAGTTGTGTAGAGGTAAAATACGTCATTTATTCAGACTAAACACTAAGTCTGGTAAAATTCCAATTTTAGCTTTACAGCCCTTTGGTTAATTTTCTGTCTTTCCCAATAATTATTATTATTTGTTGAAAATTTGAATCTTTTTAAATGCTAAATAAAAACCAAATGTGCGCTGCCGGATGTGCCAGAGAAACGACATTTATTATTTTGTCATCTGTTTCATTATGTATATGAGTCATTTGTTACATTTGCTCATTTTGCAATCTCTAATTAGATTTGGAAAACAAAGTAGGGAAGTATGGCTAAAAGCAGCCTGAACCAAATTAGAAAATGACAATGTGATTCAAAGGCCTCTGGTGTGGAACAATTAATGAACTCTGCAGAGTCACCGTGATAACCGGAGAGCTGAGGCTGGGCTCTGCTGCCAGAGAAAACAAACACAAACACTTTTCTCTGCCCATCTTGGGTAAACATTGCAGTTTAGCATTAGCTCAGAACAACACGTTCCCACATAGTGGAAAAAAAACCTCTTCAAAACATGTTGCTCACAAGCAGTGCAATGTGTGCTTTTGTAGTAGAGGTGACTGTTGTTTAGGTAAATATCTCTCACCACTCAGGTCCATTCAGATTGATTCATTTATAATTTAAAAGCACGTAAGAACATGGATAAACAAAATGTGTTTCCCAGACCCGCCTAAATTAACAGATGAAACAAAATAACAGTCATAAACTTCTAAAGTCATTTTACAAGTGCAGAGGGCAGCTTGAGGGTCAGAGTTCATTACTTAGGCAGCCAACTCCACAGCTCCACCTCCATAGGTGAGGAAGTTGGGGTTAAACTCTCCTTCTGGAGTCCACCATCATCTATTTTGTCTTTTCCATATCAATGTGTTACTGTTTGATGTGCACCAATCAAAAGGCTCCTTCCTCATAGACTCATTGTTATTAGAGATCAAACCAACAGCAACAGTCATCTGCAAACCTCTCAACATGATTGCCAGGATATCTTGAACAACAATCGTGTTTAAGTGTGACTGGAGACTTGGGACCCATCCTTGTGGAGCACAAGTGTTTAGGTTATTGATGGGAGAGGAGACACCTGTCAGGAAGTCCAAACCCAGTTGACCATTGAGTACATTATGAAGCAAGCTGTGCAGCTCATTATATGTAGGTTGTGACACTGCATCATTTTTACTGTGCACTATTTTGTTAACACCAAGTTCACTTGAATTTTCAACACATTTGCAGTGGTCTCCAGTATAAATGAATGCCTTGTGAGTCGATCTCTGTGGAAAAAAGCTCTGGCGCTCCTGTTTCAGGAACTAGAAGTGAGCCAAGGGAAAGGTGAGCAGAAGACGACAGGATTTGGAGTCTTACTTCCTGATATTTGGACATCTCGCCTCTGATTGGCTAACAGCAACATGACCCTACCACTGACCCCTACTGAACCTTTGAAGCATCAGCGGCACAGAACGGCAGCGGAACATCGCTGCTTCAAATAGAATCCATTATAGTCTATGGGGGTGATTCAAACCAGCCGCGATGTGGCAATTTTCAGACGTGTACCAGAAGGGGCACGCCGCGCCGCTAAAGATAGGATTGAGTAGGGGTGGGCGATATGGAAAAAAATCATATCACGATTTATTTTTTGCAAAATCACAATCTCGATTTTATCACGATTTTTTCCATTTCGACAATTCATACATTTTGGAAGTTTTTTACCAATAAAATAGATCAATAGGGTATTCTACAGTTGACGTCACCACGCAAAGGCTGCTGGGAAGGGCCATACTAATAAGCCGCATTAACAATAGAAAATATACAGTTTCAGAGCGTTTTGACATCGATATGAAGGCATAAAATGGAGGAAATTGTTTTGACAAAAAAAACATACCAGAGGGCTTTTCTTGATGGCGACCCTGCTAATTATCGATCACCAGAACTGAAGCGCTAACTCTAATGAAAGTGAAAGTAAAAACTAACCCTCGCTAGCAGCGCTGTTGTTTTAAATGCCATTATTCCCATCACGGCTCCAGTTCATTACTCACAGTGCTCAAGTAACATTTTCTCAAGGTAGTTTTTTAACTGTCAGGTTATCATTTGTGTCCCTACTTTTTATATTCCACTCACCTCTGGTCAAAAGCCTTTTTCGTGGACGTTTGGGTGGACACGCTGTTTGGCCCAGACGTTCAGCTGGACCGCTGCCTCCTTGTTAACTCGCCTCCGGTAACACCGCTGCCTCTAACTCTCCGTTAACAACGCTGCGTCCTGCATTAACTCTCCTCCGCTGCTCCTCCTGGATAACCCCATGTCTGAGAGCGTCGTTACGACCGGCGGCTGGTCATTCTCGGATGTAGGACTTTCCCCTCCAGGAAGATGTAAGTAACAAATATACGTGCTTTTCTTGATCTGCTCCACACAGTTAAAATCCGCTCGTCCAACTTAAAAACTACCACCGCTTTGCTTCTTCTGTCTTTAGCTTAGCCCGTGTAGCTTTCCAGCTGTTTCGCGTGGTGTCGGCCTGAAACTGGCGTCTCCGGGTCTGCAGCGTTAAACTATTGACTTTACCGGCTTTGGAAAAGGGATAAAAAGTCCTCTCCAACATCCGATCTGGGCGTCTAGAGTCCGATTAGCACCTCCCCCAGCAGCAGCGTTAAGTTCCTTGCTGTTTGAAAATCTTTAGGAGACGAAAAAATAACTTTAGCTAGATCTGAGCGCCTCAGTCCCATAGGATTCCATACTAAAATGTAGTTTGTTTGTATGACCATATTTCCCAGAGTGCTTTGCGGCAATCTATTTTTAGCTACTGTAGAAAGCTCTATTTAAAAGCATACCCCTTCACAGAAAATATGATAAAATATTTCAGACAGGGTACTGTTTGAACACTTGTTTTAATTTAGGTAAGAAAAATAGCTAATTTGTTCTATTACAATAAACATGATCAAACCAAAAATTGCCTTCCATTTAAGAATCCATAATGGGTTCATATATTAGCTTTTAATGTCTTTGGAGTAGCTTTAGAGTCAAATATTTATGCCACAGTTCCAGGGCTTAGTTTATTTATTTGTTTGAACAAATAAGTTCAGAAATGTTGGAGAATGGACCAAGTTCTGTTTAATGGCATGTCTCAAATGTCCCACAGGCACACAGCCAAATGCAAAGTTTAGAGCAGAACAATGACCCAGAGGTTTCCTGATTGAGCAGACGCGTGAGAATGAAATTAGCGCTTAGAGACGGAGCAAGCTAGCGGCTAGTGCTAGTGGCTAGCGCTATAATCGATTATGGTGTGCTTCTTCAACTATTCATAATTGTTTGTCATCATCTTAATGCATCGATTAGATTATTTTCTTCATCTCTACCGAGCATCCAGCTAAACAAACCAACACGCTGCCTAAAGTTATGATTGGTTCATCGGTGTGTCTGTCGTGCAGACAGAAGCAGACAAATGGCGTGACTCGGCTTAGAAAAAAACAAAACAAATGTGTGCCGCGTTCAGAAATAATGGCATAGACGGGTGATAGAATGCAAATAGGCGGTTCTACGATCTCCGAGCTTTGGTAGATCGTCATCACATTAAAATCCTTAACGATCTTATATCGTCAAATCGCACAGCCCTAGGATCGAGTTCTATTTTTGCTGCATGCCACTTCTGGGATGCGTCAATTTCCGCAGTTAACATAGGGCCAGACAGGAAATCACACTCGGTTTCAGTGTAAAATGCCTAGTAATTTTCAAAATAAAAGTCTATTGCAGCGATGTGATTTCATATCTATGTAGATTACGTCTATACATGTGACCTCACGGCTTATTTACTTACCGCATTGTTCGAGAAGTACAGCGGTGTGTTTCTCATGGCTTTAATCCTGGCAGTGGAGAGGAACAACATTATATATGACATCAAATAGCAATGTCAAATGTGATTACCTTCTTTTTGGTTGGATGGCATACACAAACCATGACCTTTGTAGTCTCGAGGGATCTTGTGACCTCGTGAGTCAAGCAAGGAGGATGGCGGAAGTCTCGAGGGTTTGTGATCTCGCAAGTCCAGCGAGGAGCGCGGCGGTGAAGCTGCTCCGTGGCTGAGATTCTCCCGGTGTGCACTGGCAAGCAGCAAAAATAACAAGTAAACCATTCCGCTGCCGTTCCGCGACACTGATGCTTCCAGTGTGCAGTAGGGGTAAGTCACACCCATCTACTTCCGGACCATGGTTTTCTGATCCCATTTGATATGTACCATGGATTTCACATATGATGTACGTAAGCATGATCATATTTTACCGGTCCTATCGGCCCTTCCTTGGCTCCCGGTCAGATACCGAGTTGATTTAAAAATTTTGTTATTTGTTTTTAAATGTCAAAATAGTCTTACCCTGCACTACTTGTCGGAATTGCTGACTTCGCATGTGCCTGTGCAGTCTCTTCGATCAGCTGAGCGTGGGCTACTCATGGTTCCTTAGACCAAAAGCAGAGCAGACAGTGCTTTTTCGGTGATTGGTCCCAGGTTGTGGAATGAGCTGCCTACAAATGTAAAACAAGCTGACTCTCTTACTGTGTTTAAATCTCACCTGAAGACTCACGTTTTTTCTCTGGCGTTTGATTGAAGTGGTTGGTTTTACTGTGACTTGTATAATCTTGTTGCCACTGTATTATTATTATTTTTTTGTTGTGTTTTAATATGTTTTTAATGTACATCACTTTGGTAAACGTTGCTGTTTTTTATCAGTGTTTTATAAATAAATTGGAACTGGAAGATGGGTGAGTCCATGAAAGCTAATTTTCAGTGTGACGTAGACTTGTGTGGCTTTTTCTAATCTGACGTTTGGTTTGGTTTTTTATCGGTGGGTAATGCAGGAAATAGGTGTAGAAGAGTATTTTCACGTTCAGCCTGCATGTGAAACGCAGACTGACCGATATACTGACCATGTTGACCAACCATATTTCAAAAATAGGTTAAAAAAAAAAATCTTTAAACTTGCTACAAAAATTAATATTCACTGTTTGCTAAACAGCCTTAAAACTTGTTCATTATTATGTATTTCTTTTATTTTATTTCATAAACACATTTCTGTTTAAAACATCAGATAAGTAAGTTTTCAGTCAACAAACACACGTAATCGTAGGACTCGTGTGCCAACAGACTTTTCCTCAGTCACTTCCACCAGATCCTCCAGTGTTCCCAGGCCAGCCTACAGAAGTAATCCCTCCAGTGTGTTTGAAGTTCATCCAGGATTTCTCCCAGAAGGACATGCCCGAACCACTTTGGCTGGCTCCTCTCACCAATTAACTCAATGTGTAATTTTCCTGGGAAACACTGAAAGATAAACCGTTACATTCGAGGCATCTCAGAAAGATGTTCAGGCCGAAGGCCGCAGGCAGGAACGATTTCCTGTGATGTTCAGTAGAGCATTGTGGTGGAATCAGTCTATTGCTAAATGAACTATGCTGACATTTAAACGCTGTTTCAGTCAGATTCTTCTAACTGAAACATCATTAGGAACAGGATAAGTGAATGGGTTTTACTTATTGCACTTCAAACTCTGAGCTCATCACCTGCAACCTCAAAATGTCTTTTCATGAGATTGAAGCAGAACAACTCGCCTTGATTCCACTTAGGCCTTGTCCACACGTAGCTGTTTTTTTAAAAAAAACGAATATCCGCCCTCCCAAAAAATAGTGTCCACACCTGATAAGGAGGTAGAAGTGCTCTTAAATGTAGTTTTGGAGTATAAAGTCAACAAGCGCCAAAAGCGCTTGGACAATTGATAACGCGAGCACAGCTCTGAGGGCATCCATGTTTAAACAAAGGTCACACATGGGCCGTCAGCATTTTTGTCAAAGACACTGACGTTGTGAAACCTAAAACTCTTAAATGTTTAAAATGGAGAAAACGCAAATCATCACTTTGGCTGGAATTTTTAAAAAGATTTTTCATTGCATAAATCTGTGTTTTCGTGTTGATGACTGCCGAATTGTAGAAAAATATCTTTGTTTTGGGAGATACCCGACTACGTGTGCACAGGACCTAAGGTTGCTCTGTTGTCAAAATCACTTGGCCTTTCTCCAGCTGAGTGTGCAATATTTCAGGAGGCTTGCTCTATCAGTTGGTCATTCTCTGCTTGTTGTCGATGCACAACTTCAGAGTTATTTGGTGTTTCTGCACCAGGGCAGCTTTGCTCCTTATGTGTGTGGAATGAATGACTGAAAAAACCTAGAGTCAGTAATAAACACCTACATTTTGACTGTATGAAAGAGCAAAGGACAGTTTAAGGGTTGAGTTCATCGGCTTGAAGCCTGAGCTACACTGTACATTTTTTGGGCATCGACAAATCTCTCGTCGTGAATCACAACGAAAAACAGTGATTTGCAGGTCTACGGCCCTCCAGCTTATTGAGCAGTCTCAGGTCCAAATCCAGCCTCCAACAATCTGCAAGCAATGCCAGAAAATCTTTTACTCTGGTCTGCAATCGACCAATGAAAATACACACAGGGAGTGACACAAAAATTTAGTAACAAGAATACAATGCAAGAGTAGTATTAGCAACATTAGTAACAATGGAGTCTACAGACAAGTACATGTGGACCACTCCATTTTGGAGTTTTGTTGGGAGTCTAATAAAAGAAGAGTTAACTTTCTTTTCACCATAGTTGTCTTAGGTATCTGTTGGCTTTTAGAGATGTACAATTTTTGGCAAGTATGCTTGTGATGCTAGAGTGTCCTTCTAGTGAGATGTCATACATTTAGGCTCTCTGGAATCTTGGACCTTACAGCGTTCCACCTCTCTGGAGTTCTCACAGTGTGACATGAAGCTGTCCTTTGTGACAGCTGAAAAACACACAGTGTGTACCAGGCTTTACAACTGTTTAGGCTTTGAGGCTGTTCAGTCTTCTGCCAAAAGTAGGGAGGGTGAATAGTTTTTGGGTTGGAATGAATATTGTTATGGTCTTTGTTCTGGCCCTCCAGAGAATGGAGGCTGTTGTTGGTCATTGAGCAGATCTATTCACTCATTGCAGCTCCTTCTCCTGCATCTCTACTTCCATCCTACACATAGTTGTTGGAGATCAGACCAACAACAAAGTCATCTGCAGACTTCACAATGTATTTAAGAAAATCTTTCAGAAAAATCAAACGTAAGTAGTGTGAACAGCAGGGAATCAGAACACATCCCTGTGGAGTGCCAGTGTTGACTCCAAAGTTTAACAATTTAATAGTTAAAAATTAGAAACATCAGTTTCATATGCCACATAAGTAACATATACTCATGCCTCTGCTCACTGTAAAATTTCAAACTAACATCCCTGGAAAAGTATTGAAATATAACCCTGAAGTGAACCATTGACCAAAGAATCAGGGGTTCTTCTCATTCCAAACACCAAACCTCCCAGTATCATTGTTGAATTTGTCTTCTTTCCCTGAGTTTTATGACCTCTGTGGTTGATTTCATACTTTCTCTAAAGCAGGCTACAGATCATGTTTACCAATGATGTTCTATATAGAGTGGAAACAACATTACCTCGGCCTCCTCTCTCCTGTGCTGCACTCGGCTCAGACCCAGAGACCTGAATCACTACACAGCCTCTGGGCCCCATTTCCTGTTGGCACAGAGTGTGTGTAATGAATCAACCAAACCTCAAATTCCATTTGGAATGTAATATGTGATGCAGGTGGTCATTCTTCTGTTAACTCATGCTTTTATCAAAGGAGGTGTGAATGTTGTCTTTCAGCACAATAGAAAAGGAGAATGTGAAGAAAAAATGGCTGGCTGTAAATGAATGACTGGTTGAAACATTTTAAAAAAACTTATGGTGTTCACCAGAAGTGATGTGATTTGTTTCTGAAGATGTAAATATCACAGATGTTTCGGCGTTTGAGCAGATTTAGTAGTCATGTATCCAATGGGTATTCAAACTGTTTGCTCAACCACAAACCCAAATCTCATGGTTGTGAAGTTCAACAATACGAATAACTAGTTTTTGGTTTCATCATTGTGCTTTACACAAGGATAGTCTGGATGACTTGGTTCAATTCACAGAGGATCGCTGAAAATGTCACACCTTCATTTGGTTTGGTTCACTTTCACAGTCAACAAATCAAACCGGACCAAACCATCTGGAGAATTGCACTCAGTTTAAAACAGCTGATGTTTGGGATAAGATTATTGAAACAATCTCTGAACAGGATGAAAAAAATCAGAGGCTAAAAGAAACTCCAGCTCATGGGCTGGATAGACGCAGCTGTATCTCCTGCCATAGATAACACACAAGGTAATTTCTAACTTTCATTTGCCTCTGCTTCCTCTGATTCACATAACTGGATTTTGTTTTTTTTCTCTACTGCTCTGATAAGCTAACAGCTATCCTGACTGCAGACCAAAACCGACTGCTGCCATCTTAAACTCCTAAAGCCCTGAGTCTGCGGATGAATACATTTGCTTTTTGCATTGTAATATTTTATTCTGTTCAACTTAGACCTGTCCTATTATTTACAGAGACCTGGCTCAAGTTTTAAATGTTTTTAAAAGTTTTTTTAAATTTTAAAGATTAATTTTTGATTTTATTTTATTTATGTATAGCAAAATAACCCCAATATGGTGAAATAAAAATGCACACTAAGCAGAAGTTCAGGTTTCTACTAAATGTGGTTCATGCTGGACTTGAGCCCTGCAGGCAACAGAAGTGCTACATTCAGCTGCTGGTGGTGAATAAACCTAGATTTCCATGTAAATACAATTTCAGCAGCTATACACGTAGTTATTAGCTGTTAGCTTATCAGTTCTGTAGAAGGTGAACCATATATCCCTGAACAGGTCATGAATTAATCACCTTAAACATGGAAACAAAATTCAAAATAGGTTAATGTGTTTTATCATTTGGGCTCCAAGAAGGTGTGTGTGTGTGTGTGTGTGTGTGTGTGTGTGTGTGTGTGTGTGTGCGTGCGTGCGTGCGTGCGTGCGTGCATGCGTGCGTGCGTGTGTGTGTGTGAACTGTTCCTCTAATGGACTGACCACCTGCAGGTATGCCACCTTTTCCCTGAAGGCTGATGGAGAATGGTACCAACAGGAGCAAGTGGGTATAAAAGATGGACGGTTAGTTTGTGGTGCTCCCAAATTGTTTCTCTGGTTTTTAGTGATTTGATTCTGTTTTATTTCAACCCTCCTGGTTTGTTATGTTTTTCACTTTTGTGGACTTGGTCACCTTGGCTTCATGTTTCTGACTTCATGTTATTCAGCACACCCATCATATTACTCATTAACTGCCAGCCGTTTTCTGATCAGAAAGCCCCTGACTGCCAGCGTTTTTGAGCGTTTTTACTCTTTTTTGAAGAGTCACAGAACATTGTGCTCTATGATCATGTAAACGCCAACACTACCAAAAGAAAGAGTAGACTCACTTCTTAAGGCTGGTTTATACTCTCTGTGAGCTCCGCAACGGAGAGACGCACACGGAGCGTCTGAAAGTTTTCACATTCGAACTTCTGTTCAGGCAGCGGAGTGCTGCAAAGCAATTCCCCGCCAGGACAACAGAGGGCGTAGCGCTATTCTGTGATATCCTGCCACCATGAGCAACGGCGGTGCTGGTGACGACGGAGCAAAGGCGGTGCTGGTGACGAAGTTACAGGAAGCGTCATCCTGACCAATCACAAGCTTGCGGTCTCCGTCACTTTCGACGGATGTTTAAAATTTGGGGCATGTCTCTGTCACCCTCCGCGAGCCAGTCGGAGAGCCCTTGCGCCGACGCAAAATGGCGGTGCATGCGTCCTTTTCACGCAGACGGACCGAGTATAAACCAGCCTTTACATCAGGAAGAATCGCCGTATTTCTAGCGTTATCTGTTCTTTCACAATCTGTTGTCGAAGCGTGAGCTGCAGAAGCATTTCCGGTTGGGGCATTGCTTTTTTCTCAGCAGCGTCCCAAAATGATCTCCTAATTCATTGATTTTCCGCTTCCTGATCACGTGATGTATGACATACACGGATGAAGATCCGATTTAGACGCGTGATGTTTATTCTCACGGTGCGGGGGCTCGTTCCGACGCTCGCCCCGTAAAAAAATGCAATTAAAGACTAAAGATTTAAAGACTAAATGGCAGTGAACTAGTTAACCTAACAGCATGAAATTATTTTGAATTGTTATTTAGTTAGCAGTTTTCTTCATTGTTGTACAGTAGTAGTAGTAGTAGTAGAAATCCAGTAGTAATAGTAGTAGTAGAAATACAGTAGTAATAGTAGTAGTAGAAATACATTAGTAGTAGTACAGTAGTAGTAATATTCATGTTTACACGTGCTGCAGCAGAAAAACATCTAAAACCTACATCATAGTGACCCTTGAGTACCAGGAGATGTGACCTCTGATGAATGTGTTCAGTTCTTTTTTTTTTATCTTGTAATAAATTACCCGGGATGAAATAGCTTGCCTTTCTCCTCTATTGTGCTTCCATTTGGGTTCTTAACCACCACCGACCTCTGCATGTAATGGTTCTAGTCCTCAGAAAAGTAAGTTACAAATTTAAAACAAATGTTTTGTGAATTTGTTTTTATGTTCGATGTGTTGTACTTGCTGCTGTTTGAAGCATTGACCAATAATGAAGGATAAAGCTTCTGTTGAACACATCAACATAAAAGTTTGTGACCATCAAATACTTGCTTGATTTTACATTTCAGGCCAACCAACAATTATTGTCATCACTAAAATCTATGCTGTTATAACGACTAATTAAAATGGGCCTGTTCTCGCTCCAATGGCCACTTAAAGTGATGTTAAAGGGGATCAGACATCAGTAAAATGACTCTGATGATTAGGCTGTCACTGAATTCAGCTGCTTTTTGTTTGTTTATTCTACAGAGTGTCACTATGCACAGTCCTTGTAATGTGGTACGTCACTTCATGCTAGATTAAGTTATAAAACATCATAAAGATGTATAAAACATGCTGATCAGGTTTAACAGTTGCAGCAGGCAAAATGATTCAACAGTGGTCCTCAACCCATCCTTTCCACCACCAGACATGCAAGCATTCCGTAATGCGTGAAATGTACATCGCAGCAATTAGCTGCCGTTATAGCAGACAGGTTCCTTTCCACCGGTCTGTCAGGAACTGGCTGAACTATACTGAACAGACAACAGCGTGAGTATGAATGTGGCGTGCTGTATGACCCAAGTGCAGAGAACTGACACTGGGTTGGAACAGACACGCAGATTAATATAGGAAGCCACAGCGCGCAGCTCGAATGGAAACGAGCACACGTGCGGTTTTGAAAATGAAAAAAATGACTTACGGAGAGTCAACAGGCTGGACAGGAAAGTGACTGGACTGGAAAACACTGGAACAGAACTCGACTGGAACAACTGGAAAGCCGAAACGCTGAAACAATGACTGAGCCATGATTAGTAATTCCCACTTCCTGAAATAAGCCCAGGCTGGTGACGTGGGCAGGAAATCTGGTGCGGGGCATGATGGGAAGTGGAGTCTTGAGGCAGGTTTGGTCTGAGGGGACTGAGTTGTGGGATGAAGGCTGGTTTCAGGTGTACTGGGCAAGTTTGAGTCTGAGGTGGAGGAGTTCAGGGGTGATCAGGACTAAGGAGTGGTAGAGAGGCCAGGATCATGACATGGTCCTGAAGCGTCATGTTTTGGATGCATTGCTTATGTTTCGAGTCTAGTTTTCACACTAAATGCTTCCAGAACACATCAAACTCTGCAGTTCAGATTGGATCAGACAAGAATTCAAAAACAAAAGTAGTGTATAACATCCAGAAACTTTCAATATAAAAGTCACATGCAGATTTCTAGTTGCTTAATGTGTAATTTCCTGTGAAACCTCCATAGCCGAGGTAAACAGAGCAGAAGATAAACAACAGACTTTTTTGGATACAAGCTGCTGTCTTTTTACTTGCTTATTATCGTGTGAATTTCTGAAATAATGCGTGGTGTTGAAATCCTCCCGTGATTTTGTGGCCTCGTGGAACCAGCTACATGGAAATGCTTTCACTCCCGTTTCACATCTATGGTCTATGCTGATTTTTTCAGCAGGGTCTGTGTGCCAGATGTTTATTTACACCTCCTTTATTGATAAAGCTTATAAACTGTAGCTGTCTATTGTTGACCCTCACATATTCTAGTCAGAATTGACAAAGCATCTCGGATG
Source organism: Aphyosemion australe (assembly GCA_006937985.1). Classification (NCBI taxonomy): domain Eukaryota; kingdom Metazoa; phylum Chordata; class Actinopteri; order Cyprinodontiformes; family Nothobranchiidae; genus Aphyosemion; species Aphyosemion australe. The sequence goes on along the minus strand of SSNS01000181.1, from coordinate 900,193 downwards.
AGAAGCGAAACGTCTTCAAGGAACCAAAGAAATCCAGTTGCCTTCATTCAATCCCCCTTTGGATTACCATGACCTGGATGACTGAGAACCTTCACCAGCATATTTATTTTGTCTCCAACAGCAGCTGAATCTCCTTCTCCCTAAGCGTGATGTTCAGATGTGTGTATTAGTTAGTAATGCATTTTTTCTTTTTCTGCATATTGCAGATACGGTGATAAAACATTTATAAAGGTTTTCATATAAGAAAAGCAAGTTTTGGGTAAAGATTCTTGTTTTGTTTTAGTGGTTTGTTAGCTGTCTAACTACACATAGCTACGTGCTGTGAGGACAGCGTACGTTCACTACTCAGGGCCAATTTCTACTTCACAAGTTGTGCCAAATAAACTAAAATATCTCTAAAACTAGACCTCAGATTTGTTGTATTTTGACATTTTGCGAGAGAGGAGAAGTAGCTGAAGAGTTTAATGTATAATATGCGTATGGTAAGTTGTGTAATTAAAAGACTGAAAACTGATACCAATATCGGCCGATATTAATAGTAGACTGATAACATCGGACTTCCCTAATAATGTTATTTCTCACTTTGACTTTGAATCAATTAGCAATGACACGTTGACCCAAACCATGACCATAAACGAGTCTCCTTTTTTCCATTTCTGTTGGGGTCAGTGGAACAGGATTTTTAATTTGTCATCCTTCTGTGCAGAAACCCCAAGGAGCTTCATATTTCAGTGATTATAATCTTAGAAACAAACCATTTGTCTTTGAATGGGTGCTGTCAACTCGCGTAAATGAATGAACAAGCACTGGCCTTGGTGTCATGAAGCAAGTCATCTGGAAAGGCAACGTAGATGTCAGCTCAGCCAGCGGCAAAGTGTCTGCTTTCAATTTGAGTGGACATACAGCACAGCCATTTTCCTTTGCCAGTAATGGCAGCTTTGATGAACATTGACATCAGCTGCAGACCCAATCAGTTCCTGTTCAAACAAATTAACACAGAGCTGCCAAGTTGCAGCCTTTGCCATTACGGCCGTTGGATCAGTGCTGGCAGCCATCTTGAACTCTGGATAAACTGGACTGGGGCGATGGGAGCAAATGTTCAGATAGGAGGTGTCAAATATTTTAAATGGAGCAAAACAAGCACAACAAAAGCCAAAGAAATGATGTCAGGTCGTTTAGGAAAGTTTTTAAAGGAAACATTTGTGCTTTTGTTTTTTCTTTATGTGATTTCAATTCTACAGTATGATAATTGGTAGGGGTGTCAAATTATGAGATTAATCGAGATTAATTAATTAATTACAGCCACATTTAGTGCACTAATTTTTTTAATCTTGTTAATCTCATTTTTAATCTATAACTTTACTGGGACTTTTCTAGCCTACCTGTTGGGATTTTAATTTTAATTTTATTTATTTATTTTATGTAATTATATTTATATTTAACTATCTTGCCATACCAGATGTCATAAGTGAGAGAGTGAGTGCTTAATGCTTTTTCAGCATTTTATTTTGTGATAAACTGTCAGTTTTTATATGCTAGCTTACAGCACTGTAATTTACAGGTCTATTTTAATTTCAGATAAATGTTTTAGTAACAAGTTCTGTGATCACTATTTGCATTGCTCAAAAAGTGTTCCTTGATGTGTTAACTTAGAGCATTCTATATGGACCCAATGTTTTATTTTTAATTTCTAATAATTTATGTCTAATTATTTATTATTGTTGATGTGAGATTGGAAAGAAAGTGTGCTGTCAAGGATGACACCCAAGCTCTTAACATGAGGAGAGGGAGTAACTTCTGAATTGTCAATAGTGATGGGGAAACTGTTAGATTTGGAAAGAATGTGGGGTGAGCCTACCAGGAGGACTTCAGCTTTAGAACTGTTCTGTTTGAGGGAGTTGGAAGTGAATCAAGAATGAATTTCTTGGAGCCAGAGGGTAAGGGAGGAAGGTGGGAGTGAAGTTGAGGGGTTGGTAGAGAGGTAAAGCTGGGTGTCATCTGTGTAACAATGAAAATGAATGTTGTGTTTATGGAAAATGTAACCTAACGGGAAAAGGTAAATGATGAACAGAAGGAGCCCCAGGACAGAGCCCTGGAGCCCCTTGACATATATTTTGATTTCAAATTGGAATTATTTGTATTTTCTGTGTAGTTTCTCTGTTTTCAGCATTTTGGTTCTTGTGATTGGTCAAAATGATGGAGTTGCACCGGTTCTATGTGAATGTTATTGTGTTCAGAGTCCCCAGGCTGACCAACAGAATGAATTATTCATTTCAAAGTATCACCTTGTGATCTCCAATTTTTGGTTTAGGTAAACCAGACCATTTCTAATATAGACCTCAGGACAAAATACCAAAAACAAGTGAGCTGCTTTTTAAAAGGCTCTGCCTTTTTCACATTTGCCAATGAAAAGAGCCTTTTTGCAATAGGGTGATGGTGGCTCAGTGGTGAGGTGTTGGCCCTGAAATGGATGGGTTGCCGATTTGAACCCAGGCTTTATTTGTGTCATTCATTCTCTCCTTAGACAAGGCACTTAACCCACCCTGCCTGCTGGTGGTAGTGGGAGAGACCGGTGGTGCCTGTGCTCGGCAGCCTCGCCTCTGTCAGTGCGCCCCAGGGCAGCTGTGGCTACATTGTAGCTCATCACCATCAGCGTGTGAATGGATGAATGATACACTGTAGTGTGAAAAACTTTGGAGGCTCCACTTTCATTTGTTGAAGAATGGGGTTAAGAAGTTGATTCGCCCTTCATAATCACTTTTGTCTGGAAAAACAGTGACAAACAAAATTGATAGAAAAAATATATTCAGATAAACATTCTTATCTCAGGTCAATGGCCTCGACATAGTCTGCAGGAATAAGGTCTCAGCTTCTCCTCCACTGGCATCTTCGTCCATCAGAAACAAGGACATGGATGTTCTTCACACTAACTACAAATTAGTTGTTTTTCCTCTATCTTTTGTTGTTTTTTGTGGTATTTTAGCAGCTGAACAATCTCACAGCTGTACTCCTTAACAGTATTGCTACACATTGCTGTTCATTCTGGTGAGAAAATGAAGAAGTGTGGAAAGAGAATGTTCCAGCATTTAGAAACAGCAACCTTACCCTGGAGACTGTAAATCACCTAATACAATCCTGATCACAGGCCTTCAGACTGACTGATAAAAATAACAGGAGCAGCTTCAGTACTAAAGTTTTGTACGATAAAAGTACAACCCATGTAGCAGAAGATAGAGCAGCCAAGCTATGGCAAATTCAACAGCATAAAATAATGATCCATAGGAGCTCCATATCTGAGCTTGAGAAAACCTTTGGTGGGCAAAACATCCATCCAATAAAGTTTGTCTTCCACATATGGAGATGAAGTGTGCTACACTGTTTTAAAGATCTTAGATCTTTTTCCCAGTGATCAACAACTTGGAGAAATCATTGGTGCGCTTTATGTAAGCACACACACACACACACACACACACACACACACACACACACACACACACACGAGTTCTAACAACGAAGAGATAAAAATGTAAATGCGCATGCATATGAAAAGCGGCTGCAGCCCTCTAATCACATGTTGTAAGTGCGTTTCACTGTGGCTGCCTGAGAAGGAACAAAAGGAAAGAAAATAATGAGAAACATTAAAAAAGGTTTAGAAAAGATCTACAATAGACTGTTGGTTACAACCTAAAGCTAATGGAGACATACAGTCATAGCAGCTCTATAGAGAATACTGTCATCTGCACACATCAGTGTTGGGAAGGTTACATTGGTTAAAGTTACAAGTTTCCTCATTTCAAATGTAAAAGTACAGTAAGTTTTCAATCCCATTAGAAACATTAGAACAAATTACTTTCTAGTTACTTTTTCGGAATTCTCTGACTTACTGTTAACCCTTGTAACATATAGGCTGTTAACTATTTTCTAATGTTCAGACCTGCAGGGACTGTCCTTCTCAAACACATAAAATATCAGTGAATCGTGTGTTAGACACAATATCATAAAACCCCCGTTTTTAATGTGTTAAAATTCAAACCATTCCTATCCAACATGCCACAGAGCTTGGTAAACCTGTTCTTTCATAAGACATGAGATTTTTAATTAGTTTGAATGCTTGTTAAAGCATTCAAAGAATTGTTTTTCTCCTCCTCCACTTTTTCAGATTCCGTACGTTTTTTGAACTGTATCTCCTCCTACAGTTTTTCAGCTATTTCAGCAAATTTGGTATCAAACCATTCAGCTCGTTCAGCTCTTTCCGGCGATATCTCTTGGTATTGATATCTTCAACTGTTTCCGATTTATTCAGCTTTTTCTGCGATTTTTCAGCCAATTGAAATGAATGGAAAATGCTTAAAATCGCTCAATTTATCACAAAATCGTTCATCTTTTTGACCCCTTACTTGGCAGGGTTAACTTCAACCTAGAGACTTCATTCAACTTTAACAAACTAACAAGTTCAACTATTTAAAATTTTTTCAGCTTCTTGATATCTTTTACAGTTTTTCTATAATCACAGGTTAAACTTGAGGTACGGTTTGAAAAGTTCAGGAATTTCTCCTCCTCCCCCCATTCAAAAGAATAGGGCCCAAAACCGACTTTGCTTCACTTCAGGAAGTGTCTTGAGAGAACCGTAGAACCGATGGAAATGGGACTTGCACTGGATGAAAGCTGACGGATATGATGTAAAATATATGGACGTTCTCTACAAATTGTGGTCGTAGTGTTAATCAGTTCGGACCTTTACCACTTTTCTGAAATATTTACATTCCACTCTAACCTGAACATTCCGCACTCTAACATTTCAAGGTCAAAATTTCTGCAAACAAATTTTTACTACACCCACACCGTTTACGCTACTGAAACAAAGTATACCTCAAGAAGTAGGAATCTTTGTCAGCTTCGATAGGATGTCTTCATTTTAGCTGTAGGTATCACGGTGCAGGCGCTACGAGCCTCAGAAGGCCGATAGTGCCAGATTTTCTCCCATTGGCGGCCATTCAAATGATTCTCAGCTTTTGTGCTTCGATCGCTGTCTGAGAGCTGAAATCGTCTCCTCATATCTCCTACAATATTCGACGTAGCCACACAAAAATTCACACAGAGCACCATCGACGCCTTCTGCTGCTGACGCTTTTGGAATTTTTCTAATCGGTGCAATACTTTTTGAATGGTGATGAGAGGTTCCAGGCCTCCAATCTGACTTTTGAAGCTGCAGATCAGCTGCAGTCTCCGATGACTTTCTCTAAAGAAAAATCTGCTACGACCACATCTTTTATAGTTCATGCATACTTTTTTTCAAAAACAGAAGGTTTTTTGTCAGCTTCGATGGGATGTCTTCGTTTTAGCTGTATCTGTCACGGTTCTTGAGTTACAAGCGTCAGAAGGAGGATTCAGCCACATTTTAATCCCATAAAAAACAGCCATTTTCTGCTCCAGACAGTAAAAATCATCTCATCATATCTCCTACAAATATTCTGAGTAGGCACACAAAAAATTAAATATATCACCACCAAAGCCTTCTGATGCTGACACTTTTGGAATTTTTCAAATCGGTGCTACACTTTTCGAATGGTGATGAGAAGTTGGAGGCCTCAGATCGGACATCTGAAGCACAGATCCAAAGCCTTCCTCATTAAGGGGCCTGCCTGCTGCATCTAACAGCAGCACACCAGTGGTGTGATAATGGAGCTTTCTGATTGGTTAAGACATTTCCCGCTATTTACTGTCTGAGAGCGGATATACGGAAAAGCTATTTTAAGTACAATCCTACTGGAGACTTGTGGCTTCTCTATCAGCCTGTCTGCTTGTTTCAGCAAACCAGTATCATAACCAGCATCTGGTTTAAGACCAGAACCAGGATCAGAACCAACACCAGAGCCAGGTCCAGACCAGAACCAGCATATGAATCAGAACCAGGGCTAGATTAGAACCAGGCGCAGAACACTGACGAAAACCAAAGCCAGAATCAGTATTGTCTCTCTCCCTCTATCGCTCTCTACCCCCCCCCCCCCCCCCCCCCCCCCCCCCCCCCCCCCCCCCCCCCCCCCCCCCCCCCCCCCCCCCCCCCCCCCCCCCCCCCCCCCCCCCCCGGCCCTCCCTGATTGGCTGAGAGTTTTCAATTTTTTTCTGGCTGTGCAGGCATACACACCCACACATATTATACATCAAGTTGATTGGCTTGGTCTGATGAACCCGCTGCCCCCCCCCCCCCCCCCCCCCCCCCCCCCCCCCCCGTCCATCCCTGTTCAAGCTTCTTCTTGGTTAACAGAAATATGCACCCACACATATTATGCATCAAATTGATTGGCTTGGTCTTAGGAACCCATTGCCCCACCCCACCACCAGCATCCCTGCTCTCTGATTGGCTGAGAGATTTCTAGCTTCTTCTGGGTTAACAGAAATACACCCCCAGACATGTTATACATCGAATTGATCGGCTTGGTCTCAGGAAACCAGCCGTCCGCCATCCCTGCTCTCTGATTGGTCGAGAGAGTTCAAGCTTCTTCCAATTTAACAGAAATACACACATAGACATGTTATACACCAAGTCAATCAGCTTGGACTCAGGAAACCAGCCGTCCACCATCACTGGTCTTTGGTTGGCTGAGAAAGTTTTGAAACTTTAAAGTTCAATTTCTGCTCTTTCTAACAGTTTATTTTTTTATCTCATTCTGCTAACTTTGACAATTGAACTCATTTTCAACTTCACTTCAGTTATAATGCATGTTCATCTATCAGTTTCAGCTGCTAAATTCACAGTTCAGCTAGTTGTGAAAATATAACTATTAAACTATTTCTACTCAAATACCAGCTGTTTAAACATTTCAGCTGTCCAGTTTTTTAAACTGTGTACTGAGATTTCAGTTTTCTGCTGTTTAGATTTTTTTCTCTTTTCTCCACTTACTTATTTGGCTTTATTACACTTGTTAGTGATTTTTTGCTCCTAAATCTTTAAATATTTTCATTTTTACAATTACGCTAAATTTTCGCAGCAGTAAACTGTTTATTTCAGTTCAGCTACTCAGCTATCAGTTTTAAAATTCAGCATATCCTGCTAATTTCACAATTCAACTAATTGTGAAAATTTAACTACTTATTCTCAAATATGAGCTGTTTAAACATTTTAACTGCTCAGTTTTTTAAACTATGTTTAGAGATTTCAGTTTTCTGCTGTTTAGGATTTTTTTCTCTATTCTCTACTTACTTTTCGGGCTTTTTAAAACTTTTTAGCAATTTTTGCTCCAAAAACTTCAAATACATTCAGCACATTTTGAAAATTAAGCTTAGTTTTAGCTTCAATTCAGCAGTTTCAGCTATCATTTTCAGCAATCAAGCATTCAAACGCATTTCTGCAAGAAATGCAATTTATCTAGTTGTCATTATGTTGCTGGAACATAACGAAGGTGCAGTGGTGCCCTTTGATGGGCTAAAGTCAAACAGCAAAATTAAAAAGGAACATAAAATTTATGAAAGATAAGTATTTGTACAGTATAATAAAGTAAATGTTAGTAAAAGTAACAATAAAATACACTGATTGTCCCTATTGTCAATATTTAACAGGAAGAATGAAAATGTGAAAAATTGCAGCTGCATGAACGGAGCAACTACAAATCACAGGAGAAGAACTTCATTAATGCTGTTAGATCAGAAAACTGAATTTATTTGATCAAAAAGGATTCAGGTTTATGTAATATGAACATAAATACAATTCACTCTGCTGTGAAATGTAATCACTTTATAAAATTGTTAGATAAATTGAGTTGACTCATCAGAAAGAGTAAAAAAGGGTTGTTACGACTTTTGCACTGCCAGAAAGCCAGTATGGAAAATCGTCTGCCTTCAGTGTGTGTAAATAAACATAATAACAACAACAATATTACTACTAATACTACTTATTATAATAATAATAACAACAACTATTTTGTCTTGTCTTGTATGTCTTAGAATGTTTGCTAAATTTTAATTTGGACCATTCAGAGCAACTTTGTGTTAATCTGAAATTTCTTCTGTAATAAACACTTCCCATAAATCATAGTGAGAAAAGTCTTTCAGCTGCACTTCTGCTTTTAGTTTTTCACTTCTGACTAAGTCAGTGTCTGCTTTTTAAAAATGATAAATTGCTGTTTGAAAGAAGTGCTCATTCTGTGCAACCACACTTCTTATACAGATCAGCTAAGAAGACCAACTCAAAAACATACTTTTTTGTAAATTTTAATATATAGTTTTTGAATACTAAGTGTTTGCCCATGATGGAAAAATTTTAAAGACCAAGTTCACTTGTTCACTCTTGCGGGTTGAGGTTCACTAATCGATAATGATTCATCCCAGCCGCTTTTTCTATGTCGTGTTGTGTGTGTGTGTGTGCGTGTGTTTTAACTAGGGATGCTCCGATACCAGTTTTTTCCAAACCGATATGATACCAATGCTTGGATCTGAGTACTCGCCGATACTGATTACTGATACCGATACTTCTACCACACACAAAAATGCAATGAATTGGAATACAGGTTTTATTTTCTTCTCTGCTTTCAACAGGAAAAGACGGTGAGTTAGATAAAAATATATATATATATATATTAATAGAGATTACATTAGGTGAAAAATAACCATTTTCTGTGAAATCATTGCACAATTTTCTACAAACAAAATGAACTAATTGGCACTGTCTCCAGCTTTCATGAACATAACATTTATGAACCTATCGCAGTGTCCACATTTAAATCAAACATAAAACTCAGGTCAGCATGCAGTAGTGTGGACTCTGAGCTAAGCTTTTTTGGTAAACATGAGCAGCAGGTTCCTTTTGATGAAAATAATCATCTCTGCATTTTCAGGTGTGAGCCTGTTTCTGCTTTCATTCACAATGTTTAAAACAGCTCCCCCTATTGGTCAATATAGAAAACTACAACAGAAATGACAAGTCACAGTGAAGCTACTTTAATGCAACTGGTATCGGTACCTGGTATCTGTTAACTTTTACCGATACTGGTATTGGGAAACCAGTATCGGCCCGTTATCGGTGCATTTCTAGTTTTAATGGCTGGTTAATGGCTTCTCTGAAGGAGAATTTAGGGGGTGTAGCGTGAGGGCTATTGCCACATATTTAAAGATGGATCAACAAAATGTAATAATTCATAGAAATATGAATAATTAATCTTAATGATCTTTGAATGTTAATTTAACATTAATCTAGGTTATTTTACCTGTAAGTAATCCACACACTTCAGAATAATTCAGACAGAGTCAAGAAAATAGTTATAAAAATAAATGTAATACTATATTTCTCAATCAATGATGACACAGGACAATTACTATGAATGATGGTTATAAACAAGATACTGAGACAATTAATGAGGTGATGTAGTGCAAGCTAGATGAGGTTGCCTAATCAACATATAAGTGTCTTAGATCCTATGATGTCTGGGTTAAATAAAATTTGGATGGTTTAATAAGTTATCAAATTAATAAAGACCATTTAACATCAGCGTGCAGGGCTACTTCACCTTGTGTGCGGAAGCTCCCGGTGACTCAAGGGTCAGTAGAGGTCGTGGCTGACGAGTGTCAGTGAGGAGGCCTCTGAGGTATGAAGAGCTGTAGCAGGCCCTGATACGAACCGATGGTCGTGGGTCACTTCCGGTGACTGTTCGTCTGGTGAAGTTGCGTTGGCTTAGCGGCAGTTCACAAAAATAGTTGATCTCGATCAAAAAGAGAGGACTGTTCCTTTAGTATTATTAAGCATCGCTTTTCCCCGGCCGGCCAAACCAAGGAAGCATAGCTTGTTGTCTTAGACTCACCCCTTTGAGAGGAGGTGACGTAGTCAGGACTTGGTTGTTTCAGAAACTTGCAGGAACTCCTTTAGGAACTCCTTTAGGAACTGAAGTGTTCTGGCCGGCACGGGAGTTTTATTATTCTAATTGTTTATAAATTTGAGCAAATCAAATTTGGACACATTTAAGCCTCTTTTATAAAACAATGCCGCCAATTTGTCGCAACGCCGATGCGGCATCAGGGAGCGTTAGGTCGTTTATAAGAGCTCAGACTGTGGCGGTAATGTTGCGCAATCATGTCTGTTTTATAAAAGATGACGCGATGGCGGCAAAAAGGAGGTATGGGGGCGGTCTCTGCGCTGTCGCGGACTTCCGTGTATTTTGGACATAACTTGCTTTTTATTGCGATCGAAGCCGTGCTCCTTAAGTTTTTATTTTAACAACCAGTTACAGATGTGTGTCATCCACCATCCCTGTGAGCTGTTAGATGATCTGAGCTGCAGCTCTAATGGAGAGAAGCTCCCGGCGCGCTGCATCGCTCCAGTTTATCATCTCAGCTGATTCTGTTTACAAACGTGAAATTTAAAGGAACATGGGGCAGGATCTTTAAAAAATCTGTAAAAAATTAAACATGTATGTTCATTTTTTCAAAGCTATGGGTGATGAAGCGTTATAAACCAAAAAGAATGAGGCCACCCATGTATCGTTCCATTTTCTTGAACAGGCTGTTTGCTGCAAAATGCGCTGCAGTTCGGTCACGTATTTCCCGCGCTGCCCTACGGATGTGGTGTCAATTGACACTGCTTGCGCGTTCATGACAGCTTCAAAACAGAAAGAAAATGTGTTCGACACTGCAGATCGGTAGGTGGCGCTAATGCACCTTAAGTTGCTTGCCAAACGCCAAACTCCAAAAGAAGAACTGTGGGAATGGATTCTACTGCAACCAGCAAACGACCAAGCGTGGCACAAAGGAAGTTTATTCAGCGGCATCTCGTGAGTCAAAGACCAAATATGGTAAAAGACAGGCAGGGACCCGAATCTATATCGGATACGTGATTGACGAATGGAGGCTGCTTCAACTATATCTGGGACTCAAAAAGGATGCTGCCATGGCTCATTTCCTAGTGAGCAGGTAAGAAACATTATAGGTTGTGTTTAGAGATGATGACAATGATCTGACCTCACCGATGACTCAGAGAGAGCTAGCGTGCAGTAGCATTAGCTGTGATCATGCTACAGTAGTAGCATTAGCTGTGATCAGGGCTGCAGCGTGGATTGCTTCGCCGCAATATTGTTCGTGAGAGCGGCGGGGAGTTGCCTTTTCAGCGTGAGATATTGGAGGTGTGGCGTGAGAGCGTGTGAAGAGGGTCAGGTAATGCACGCTCTGTGCACGCTCCCGTGCTAGGCTGCAGTTACTCGCAGAGCCGGGGGCGTCGCTCGTGAGCATCGTTTCTTTTTTCCTGCCTCTAGCTCCTTTAAGCGTGTGTTTACTTTAATTTTTAATATAGTTCCCGGCTGGAGCGCAGCATTAATTCATCACATGGTCATGACACATGACACATGACATGGCCGGTCAGACCTGGCAGACCCAAACGTGTTGTGAGGGTCTGCTGGGAACGTCTGGCAGAGTCTCCCATCAGAAGGAGCTTCAATTCCCACCTCCGACAGAACTTCGAACACGTCCCGGGGGAGGCGGGGGACATTGAGTCCGAATGGACCATGTTCCGTGACTCCATTGTCAAGGCGGCTGACCGTAGCTGTGGCCGCAGGGTGGCCGGTGCCTGTCGTGGCGGCAATCCCCGAACCCGCTGGTGGACACCGGCGGTTAGGGATGCTGTCAAGCTGAAGAAAGAGTCCTATCAGGTCTTTTTGGCCTGTGGGACTTCGGAGGCAGCTGATAGGTACCGGCAGTCCAAGCGGAATGCGGCTCGGGTGGTCGCAGAGGCAAAAACCCGGGCGTGGGAGGAGTTCGGTGAGACCATGGAACAAGACTTCCGTACGGCTTCGAGGAGATTCTGGTCCACCATCCAGCGTCTCAGGAGGGGAAAGCAGTGCACTACCAACACTGTTTACAGTGGGGAGGGTGTGCTGCTGACCTCGACTCGGGACGTTGTGAATCGGTGGGCCGAGTACTTCGAAGACCTCCTCAATCCCACCGGCACGTCTTCCAGGATGGAAGCAGAGTCTGGGGATTTTGGGTTGGGCTCTCCAATCTCTGGAGCTGAGGTCACTGAGGTGGTCAAAAAACTCCTCGGTGGCAAGGCTCCGGGGGTGGATGAGATCCGCCCGGATTTCCTTAAGGCTCTGGATGCTGTGGGGCTGTGTTGGTTGACGCGGCTCTGCAATATCGCGTGGACATCGGGGGCAGTTCCACTGGATTGGCAGACCGGGGTGGTGGTCCCCCTATTTAAAAAGGGGGACCGCAGGGTGTGTTCCAACTACAGGGGGATCACACTCCTGAGCCTCCCTGGTAAGGTCTATTCAGGGGTTCTGGAGAGGAGGGTCCGTCGGATAGTCGAACCTCGGATTCAGGAGGAGCAATGTGGTTTTCGTCCTGGCCGTGGAACACTGGACCAGCTCTATACCCTTGGGGGGGTCCTGGAGGGTGCGTGGGAGTTCGCCCAACCAATCTACATGTGTTTTGTGGATTTGGAGAAGGCGTTCGACCGCGTCCCTCGGGGGGCCCTGTGGGGGGTACTCTGGGAGTATGGGGTACCAGGCCCCTTGATACGGGCTGTTAGGTCCCTGTACGACCAGTGTCAGAGCTTGGTCCGCATTGCCGGCAGTAAGTCGGGCTCGTTTCCGGTGAGAGTTGGACTCCGCCAAGGCTGCCCTTTGTCACCGATTCTGTTCATAACTTTTATGGACAGAATTTCTAGGTGCAGCCAAGGTGGTGAGGGGATCCGTTTTGGTGGCCTAAGGATCAGGTCTCTGCTTTTTGCAGATGATGTGGTCCTGTTGGCTTCGTCAGAACGTGATCTCCGGCTTTCGCTGGAGCAGTTCGCAGCCGGGTGTGAAGCAGCTGGGATGAGAATCAGCTCCTCTAAATCCGAGACCATGGTCTTGAGTCGGAAAAGGGTAGAATGCCTTCTCCAGGTCAGGGACGAGGTCCTGCCCCAAGTGGAGGAGTTTAAGTATCTCGGGGTCTTGTTCACGAGTGAGGGAAGGGTGGAGCGTGAGATCGACAGGCGGATTGGTGCTGCATCTGCAGTGATGGGGGCGTTGTACCGGTCTGTCGTGGTGAAGAGAGAGCTGAGTCGAAAGGCGAAGCTCTCAATTTACCGGTCGATCTACGTTCCTACCCTCACCTATGGTCACAAGCTTTGGGTAGTGACCGAAAGAACGAGATCGCGGATACAAGCGGCCGAAATGAGTTTTCTTCGCAGGGTGGCTGGGCTCTCCCTTAGAGATAGGGTGAGGAGCTCGGTCATCCGGGAGGGGCTCGGAGTAGACCCGCTGCTCCTCCACATCGAGAGGAGCCAGTTGAGGTGGCTCGGGCATCTGATTAGGATGCCTCCTGGACGCCTCCCTGGTGAGGTTTTCCGGGCACGTCCAACCGGGAGGAGACCCAAAGGAAGACCCAGGACACGCTGGAGAGATTATGTCTCTCGGCTGGCCTGGGAATGCCTTGGGATTCCCCCGGAGGAGCTGGCCCAAGTGGAGCTGGGGAGAGGGAGGTCTGGGCTTCCCTCCTTAAGCTGCTGCCCCCGCGACCCGACTCCGGATAAGCGGGAGAAAATGGATGGATGGATGGATGGTCATGACACCTCCCTCTGTTGCGCCAAGGCTTAATGTGCGTTTATAAGACCGGCGAAGCCACAATATTACTACCAAGCGTGGCGGCACAAATGCCGCAAAATTCCCGGAACGTGATACCGCCATGGTGCGTTCATAAGAAACACGTTGCGGTAATATTACGCTGATTTGCCGGCATGGTGTGTCTTATAAAAAGGGCTTTAGAGTAGGCGTTACCAAGTTACCTCAGACACCAGTTTCATCAACACTTAAAGATGACTCAGCTTAATGTGGTGTGCCTCTTATTAACTTAATGTGAGTGCGAATTAACATTCAAACACAATACTATTATTAGTAAATGTTTATCTGATGATGATTAGCATTACTTGAATGAATCCTAAATGTGTAATTACAGATATGAAAACAGAAACAACATTCATTTTCTCCATCATTCATTATATTATATGATGATTCACATTTCACATAATGATGATTCAAACAATATGATTATGCATTCAGATTGTATTTGTAAAAGTCTTTCACGAGGCAGGAAAGATGAACTTTATTCTGGAAAGAGATAGGAAAGGTCTTTGCAGAATCTTTGAGTTTCTTCCTCGAGTCGTGACGTCACCTGCTGGATAAGCTAGCGGCACCTAGACCAAACTAAGAGCACATGACTCTGGACAGATATCAGAGTCTCTTCTGCAGCCTTGGCGTGGTCTGTAAGTTAAAGTGTTACACAGTTCATTTAGGAGAAAAACCATGGATTGATGTCGCTACAGGGGGTAGCACTTGACATGCATTTTGCTGCTAACTCTGTTTTGTATTTCTCTGTGGCTCAGGATGCTTTGCTGGGGGTCTAGGGTTACGTTATGAAATGGGTGGAATTCACACGGGTGGAGGCGGGATTTTATAGAATCCTAGCTTCCTATTTCCAGGTTGATAAATGTCTCAAGAAAATAACTTGCATTTCAGAACAAATGACATCTCCATAGTGCCAACAATGATACTGTAATGGGCCTAGTGTTAAAGTCAGACACCTATATTTAAATAAATGGTAAATGGCCTGTATTTGTATGGAAACTTCTAAGGTTCTACAGCCCCCCAAGGCGCTTCACAACACAATCAGTAATCCACCCATTCACACACACATTCACACGCTGGTGATGATGAGCTACAATGTAGCCACAGCTGCCCTGGGGCACACTGACAGAGGCAAGGCCTGCCGTGCACTGGTGCCACCGGTCCCTCCGACCACCAGCAGGCAAGGCGGGTTAAGTGTCTTGCTCAAGGACACAGCAGCAACATTCTCTGGCAGGAGCCCTAATCTGAAGAGAGCAGTTGGTAAAAAAGGTGGAGGGAACAAAAGCCAAAGCTCAGATTTTGGGGTGAACAGAGTATTTCTGGACTCTAAGATGCTGTTGGAACAGGTGGCTCTCAGCCATATGCTTATGGGAGAAAGTAGCCTGGCAAAAACCCCAGAGACTTCAGTTTGTACAGGTGGACATTCATCTGTGGGCTTATTTGTTTTTTTCAGTGTTTAAGGTAGGATGGAAAAGGGACCCAAACTTCTTGTGGTGTGTTTACAATCCACCAGCATTCTGGGTGAGGAGACTTCCAACAGGTGTGTTTAATCCAGAGCAAACAGACACTTAGTTGTCCTTCGTATCTAGCAAGACTTCTACAAGGTGTTCAGTAAAAATAATTCTCCTTTTAACAAGAAGAAGCAAAAAGGAAAGGGGCTCCTGCTCCTTTTAGATGCATGAAAAATGATCAAAGTAAACGTTTCTGGTTAGCCTGATTTGAGTCCAACTAGATGAGTCAGAGCCAAGAAAGTCAGCGTCTATGTATCTTAAATAGTGAGACAATATGATACCTTCTGGGATTCTCCGCCATCCAAGCAGTCTTTGTTCATCCTCTTCCACTTGACATTCCCTATTTTAAGCCCTACATGTCACCTCCCTTTCATAGGAAATTAGGCTTTGATGAATATTGTATGAAAAAGAACCTGCTTGCAAAGAGACTGACCTTCCCAGCTGCTTTGCTGATGCGTTTGAAGTATTGTCAAGTCCTGAGAGCTTACATAGGCACTTAAACTAACACAGGTAGAAGGAAAAGGACTGCAAAATATTTAACTAACATCGCCTTGATTTGAAAAGGCCTAGCCGCAAGGCTCAACAGGAAAAGGTTTAATCACCAGGAAGGTGGTATTTGAAACAGGGCTTTAAGTGCCCTTTCTCCTTGTTCTGTATTGGTGAGCTGTCTGCGTTTGTCCAGTTAGCTGCATTGCTGTGATAAAGGTTAATCTGTCCATGTCAGATATCACAGTATAATGGCTGTCTTTGAATTAAAATAACAAAACAGGAGAAAACCGACCAAAACGTGCGTGCATTTAGCAGGTTCTTAACCCTTGTGTTGTGTTAGAAAGCTGTTTACACCTGTGGTGTTAGCGGGTCCATTTGGACCCATGATTTAAAAATGCTTGAAAATGCTTAAAATCACCAGTTTTCTTCAAATTTTGTTTTTCAGCTAATTGCTGGCTTAGTATGTATTCATATAAATGGAATCAGTGTGTGAATTGTTTTTTAGTTGGCTCCACAGACAGTATTTTCAAATATAGCACTCGCTTTTGATTGCAAAAACTGTTTAAATTCACTAAATGTATTTCTTTTTCTTATACAATGAGTAATAATAAACTATAAATGTGTTATAAACTAATATTAGAGTACACCTACCCCAAAAAAAATTATTATTTTTTTTATTATTTAAAATTATTAACAATAGTGACATCTTTGGTGTTTCGGGTCAAAACGGACCCGCATAGATAAATGGTAGGATGAAGACAACAAGTAAATTTTTTTCCCATAAAACCAACTTTTATTTAACCATACCAATTAACCAAACAATTTAACCATAAAATGAACAATGATAAACAACACTGTGTGTGTGGTTGTGTGCGCGCGCATGCACCTGCATTGACCATAAACTGAACATTGAAAATAATAAGGTGTTAGCGCAGGTATGTTGTCCTGAATTAACCATAATCTAAACAATGGAAACAATGAAAACAAACCATAATTTGAACTGTGTGTGTGCGTGCGTGCGTGTGTGCGTGCGTGCGTGCATGTGTGTGTGTCTGTGTGTTTTGTCCATCTCTGTCCAGCTATCTCCAAACACCCTTCTTCATTCCATGTTGGTCATTTCAAGTAGGATATTCTGAATAGGTCGAGGTGTGTGTGTGTGTCTGTGTTGGTGATGTGGGCCATAACTGTGCACATTGGGCCATAATTGATCCTCAGAGCAACCTATAGCTTTTAAGTGATGCATGCAACAGCCAGTTTTCTCTGCCGGGTCATTTTGGACCCGTAACACCACAGATGTAACTTTTTTTTTTTGAGACCTTTGGAATTTACTAAAATTGTGAAAATTGATTTTGCTGCATTTAAATAGGTGTGTCTGAGGATTAGATGAAGCCTCATTCCAGAACAAAAAAGGAAAGTGTACTTTTTACACAGTTAAACTTGAAATCGGGTCAATTTTGACCCTAACACAACAGAAGGGTTAACTCGTCTTCATTTAGTGGTTTTTCTGTTTTGTCTCTTTTTAACCAGTTTGCTTACTTTGAAAACACGTTCTGGACATCCTTGTTGCCGTGGGCTCTGTACAGATAAATGTGACATGACTTAATTTCCCTCTCACAGCCCGGTGGTCTGCACTGCCAGCCATCAGAAGAGTTTTAGGTAAATAACTACTGACTTTTTAATCAAAGACACTGAAGCTTATGGCTCCACCTTAACACACATGCCTGAAACATCTGGGTGACCAGCTGCTGCTTCCACTAATCCGATTGGCTTCTTTATGTTCTCAGGGTACATTTGGCTGTGCCTCAACTCTTTGATTCATCCCACAGGCTTTTACCTCGCTCAGTAAGCATTTTTAGAAAACTTTAGATAAATTCAGCCCAGTTAGGATGTTTGTGATTGGTTGATTATTTCTCTGTTGTAACATTATTCTCAGTAAAAATTGTATATTGCTGGAAAGTCTGATGAGTCACCTTTACTATGAGGTAAAATTAGCAAGGACTGTGATCTGTTTTGTCTAAGCTGCTAGACTCTGGCTGTGTTTGAATCCAGGGGTTGGATGCTTGTGAGGACGTGTACTGGTCCATCGAGATCGCGTCCTTCATCTATAATAAACGGTTCTGAAATCGGACAGCCTAGCGTCATAAATCCCTGCCCCTAGATCCTGTCACGGAGGCAGAAATGCTCACAAACTAGGAATAATGGATCAAGAACAGCGATTTCTCGTCATATGTCTTTTATTAGATGAGCTACAACTGCTTAGTGTACGTCGCCGCCATATTTATTTAAGGCTAAGAAGCAGTAATATCCAGGTAAAATAATATTTTATTTATTCTACCACTACAAAACCTATTCAAGCTCATTTGCGGTGATTTATTAAACAGAATTTATTGGAAATAACCAATAATGCCTATAAACAGGCTTTTAATTTTACTTTAACCGTAATTTTTTTATAAAATTACATTTGAAAGTGTACTGCTCTGCTGTTCCTTCTGCCATTGTGAATTTGTAGTACCACAGCCACTGTGCAAAGCATCCTGGGATAGCCTCTGCCAGCAAGGATCCACCTGAACCATCCTCGAAATATGGGTGAAAAGAGGACACATCCAAGGACGTATGGATGAGTATCCTTTGAATTCGGACAGCACTCGTCGCTTCACTGTGACGTAATCGGCCTCGAAATGTGTCCTCACAAGCATCCAACCCCTGGATTCGAACACAGCCATTGTTTTACCCCATTGAAGAGGTTTTGTGTTTACACCACAGCCTCAGGTGACAGTGATCACTGGCTCATTTGCTCTTCTGAGCGTGTCGTTCAACGTTCATACTTGGGGTTATTGGGACCGGCGGCCTGTTAATATCTACCACTCTAATGGAGGGGAAACGGCTGCAGGCTCCACTGACTGCACGCTGTATCCTTCAATTCCCTTCAAAGCAGGAAAACGATAACGCCTCAATTGCAAAAGGTGACCAGGATGATTGCTGCTCTAGAAATAAATCACACGATGACCTTTCCGTAGTGGGGATGTCTTCACAAAGGGTGCATCTTGATAATGTTGTTTCACCATCAGGATTTGATGACTGATGAGGGAGGACTAACATAGTTTATGTTCCTAATCATCGCTGACTGTAATTCCATGACTAATGATGAGCTTTTTCTAAATCAAATAATAATCTATTTTGAGCATAATTTGGATGCCTTTCCTAGGTTCACTGAGCCAGTTTTACCCTCTGGAGACACAAAGCAAACCATAAATATGGTAAATATCAGGATGCATGTCCATATGCAGAGGGTTTTGTCACACAGGTCTATGGGGAAGTGAACACAGTGCTTGGCCCACTTCCTCTTTGAAACTCGTGCTGCAGAACGTCTGTCAGGGCAGCCGTCCAAACGACGCCCCAATCAGGCCCAATGCCATCTTTCTACAATTTCAGATGCAAGCTGTCGAGCTCAAGAAAAGCCCCGGCACCATTGTAGCAGGCAGACATGACCACCATTTAGAATGGAAACTAAATGCTGGTGCTTAAAGATGGAGAGATGTAGAGAGGAGCATCTTACCGTTATGAAAATGACACCGAACAGCTTCAGGCTTCGATCTGTAGACATCACAAACATGGCTTCTTTTAACCTTTGTGCCCTCCTCCCTCTCATGCTGGCTATGTCACTCTGTCTGAACCAAATAAATGCTCATCTTTCATAAAGCCTACTCTCTCTGGAGATGACTCTATTCTGAGAAGAGATGGAGCTGACCATGTGGCTCAGTCTTCCTTCTGACTCACTTTAACCATTCAATTGCAGCTTCCCGTTAACTCAGCCCTGTCTAATCCATATCAGTTAGCTTCCTTGAGATTATATGAAAGGATACCATGTGATAAATGTGATAGTTAGTTATGTGTTTTACAGATTTTTGGGGAACTATGGTGAGGGGTGGAAAGTGTTAATCAGTGGCCTGATGAAACCTTTGGGGGTGTACACTTTGGTGCACCATGTCACTTCTTAATTAAGTAGTCTGCACAGCCATAGGTTCCTCCTGCAGGAGCCCCTGTCTGTGTTCTTTATCTGTATATTTAATAAGAATCTGTTTTATAGAGACATATACAGAGCTGGCGTCTAATGATGTGATCATGGCTCTGTAACGGTAACCAGAGTCTATGTCTTCTCTTATAAATATTATTTTCATTCCAGTCCTAACATCTGAATCCAACTGAGCTCCTCAGATCAGATGGAGCAGGATGTTCCTGACATTAATGTGCTGCAAAAACTGTAACTATTTCAGACTACTGAGCAAAAATGGATTAGGCTCCTGGCAGAACACCGACTCTCCATGATTTCACATGCTAAGACTGTAGAGTGTGTTTATGTTTGAACACAAGAGCTCAGTCAGGCTTTTATACCTCACAGTGTGGCATGTTTGCTCTTTGCATTAGCTGCTCTGATGAGACTAAGAGAAACAAATAGATACAAACAGTTAAAGTCTGACAAAAGGAAAACTAAAGCAAAGACCCAACATGTTTCCTGTTGAACAACTTTAATTTTATTTTTACCAAGTTACTGTAGAGAGCATGCACGAGGATTATGAGCAAAACGATCCGTCCTTTAGGGTATACTAAAAACATGCTTGGACCAAAATGACTGTGACACTTTCTAGGTGGTTAGCCAAGACAGAGAGACACGCTTTTTGTCCTCTTGAGTACAGTGAGTGCTCAAAAAAAAGGAGGCTTGCCAACCTTCAGCTGGAGTAAGGTTGGTAACAGTCATTTGGTATGTGGCGCTGCTGCTTTAGGAAATCAGATTTCTGTTCTATCTGGAGGGACAAAGGTGGGCTGATATGTAATTTCAGCTAAATAAAAAATCCCTTGATGAGCATGCAGATGTCCTGAATATTTCTTCCAGGTCTGATTCATATTTTTCTATCAACCTTATTCCTAGCCCCCATGAGCATGAAATATGCGACTGACTTCCGGTCCAGCGTTTTTTTTACATGGAGACCATAGATGGAGGATGCCATCTGTTCGCGCTAATCCACTTTTTATGGACTTTTTAAAGACATAAACTATGCATGAACACCAGCTGTCACAGCTCAAACGGAACATCGTTACAGTCCCTGCAATAGAGGGGTGGAGGATGATAAGAAAATCTGGCCAAAGCTAACATACAGTAGCATTTTAGCTACTTTCTGAACTCTGTCATGTCTGATGGCGAGGCAATAAACAATCTTAAAAGCTCTGAGGCTTATCAGTACCTACACAGTAATGAGGTTGGTCATGTTTTGTTGAAAGAGGTGGAACACAATCTTATTTACTTAAAAGCAGATGTAGAGCCATGTCTACCTCAGGTGAAATGCAAACAGCAGGTTGTTCTTGGAAGGTCATTTTTACGATAGGCATTATTTTCAACACATTTGATCATGTATAATGTTAAACATTGAGCTTTATTTTAATAGTTTGTCTGCTTGTTAAACGCATAATTCTATTCTCCTCCAGTCCTCATGCACTGATGTACAGCCAAAGTGGAATGCCTGTTCCAAACATCGCTCTTGTGGCCACAAATTTAACTTTCTCTGGTTGTTAGTACCACCAACAGAGCCACACAAGTACATTTTTTGGGGGCAAATAACTTTTAAAATCCTGTTGAAATGTTCAAATAAACTGCTACAAGAAATGAAAGCTCACCATTCAAACCAATGACTATGCACTACGTCTGGTATCTAACCGGATGTTGTTCACATGAGCCGGCCCAGGAATAAGGTGAATAAATCTGCTGTGGTCTCCAACCCGTTTCTGGATGTTTTACACTGCTTTTGTGTTTGACTTCATGTTTGGCCTGAACTGCTGAGCTTGACACGTTCTTGAAGTATAGCGCATAAAAAATTGACTCAAAGCATAAATTTAGCGGAGCAACACTTCAATCTTTTTGGGATGCATCCAAAACGTGATGCTTCACAGCCAATATAATGATGGCTAATTGCATCATACTAAACTTCACGGGCATCACGCGACACTTACGCGTCCAGTGGGAAGGCAGGGTCATATGAATGAATGTCTTGTGAGTCGTTTTAGGTGGAAAAAAGCTCTGGCATTCCTGTGTACATGTGTTTTGCTTATTTCATTGAAAATTTGAAATTGGAATTCTTTTGTTTCCATACATAACACAAAAAAACATCAACAAGCCTAGCTGCTGTTTTAGATGTAATAAAAAAAAGAAAAAACAACAACAACAGAAAAGCAGTATAATCTTTGTCAGAAAACTAAGTTTTAAAGCTCATTCACACACACGCACACACACGCACACACACACAAGAAATAGTACTAGTAGTACATTCTTTGGTAAAGAAAGTAAAATGTTAATATCAGGAGAACTCAGCAGAACACCAGTGTAGCTTCCTCTGGAGAGACATACACTTAATAGAATAGAATAGAATAGAATAGAATAGAATAGAATAGAATAGACTTTATTGATCCCTCAGTGGGGAAATTCACTTGTCACAGCAGCACCATCACTAAAAAGGTAATTAGAAGAAGATAAAAAAAATAAAATTAAAATTAAAAAACAAGGATACATCTATATACACATAGGCAGTAATCTAGTATTGTAATCTTAGATCACTAAAAAAAAAAAACACAAATAAAAGATGAAAACAAACTTGTTACCAACAAGCAGCATACTGTAAGAGACACAGACAACAGTGAGAATCCGGTATTGCACAAGTATAGAACACATGAATATTGCATTGGTGTTATTGTGTACCAGGATGATACCAGTACAGCTTAAACTGAGGAGTTATACACTCTTACAGCAGAGGGGATGAAGGATCTGCGATAGCGCTCAGTTTTACATCTGGGATGTCTCAGTCTACCTCTGGAGGAGCTGTCCATGATCTCCACAGTGGAGTGCAGTGGATGGGAGGGGTTTCTTAAGATGGAGGTCATCTTCCCCAGCATCCTCCTTTCACACGTCTCCTCAACAGAATCCAGCGGGCAGCCCAGAACCGAGCTAGCTTTGGTAGCTAGCTTGTTCAGTCTCTTTCTGTCTCGGTCAGAGCTGCCTACACCCCAGCAGACCACAGCAGAATGATTAACAGAGCCAACAACAGAGTGATAAAAGGATTTTAGCAGCTGGGAGTTAACTCCGAAGGACCTCAGCCTCCTCATGAGATGGAGGCGGCTTTGGCCCTTCTTATACAGAGCATCTGTGTTGTGGGACCAGTTCAGTTTACTGTTGAGGTGAACACCCAGGTACTTAAAGGTGTCCACCACCTCAATGTCTGCTCCCTGGATGTTTACTGGTGAGTGAGGAGGAGTGTTTCTCTGGAAGTCAATCACCATTTCCTTTGTTTTACTGGTGTTCAAGCGAAGGTGGTTACGCTCACACCAGTCCACAAAGTCCATGATGACTGACCTGTACTCCTGGTCGTCCCCCTCAGACACACAGCCGACGATGGCCGAGTCATCAGAGAACTTGTGGAGGTGACGGCTGCTGGTGTTGTAGGTGAAGTCCGAGGTGTAGAAGGTGAAAAGAAAGGGTGAGAGCACTGTACCCTGCGGAGCTCCAGTACTGCACACAACCACCTCAGACGTACAGTTGTGCAGCCTCACGTACTGTGGCCTGTTGGTGAGGTAGTTGATGATCCATGAGGTCAGATGTTCGTCCACTCCTGCATCCCTCATCTTCTGCAGCAGTAGACACGGCTGGATGGTGTTGAAGGCACTGGAGAAGTCGAAGAACATGATCCTCACAGCGCTTTTTTGCATCTCGAGGTGATTCAGAGCCCGGTGCTGCAGGTAGATGAGGGCGTCCTCCACCCCCATGTTTGGTTTATATGCAAATTGAAGTGGGTCTATTTCTGGGGTCACCACTGAACGTAGATGGGTGAGGATGAGTCTCTCCATAGTCTTCATCAGGTGGGAGGTCAAGGCAACTGGTCTGCAGTGGTCTGGTTCCCTGGGATGTGATGTTTTGGAGACTGGAACCACACAGGAGGTCTTCCACAGGATGGGGACCTGCTCCAGTCGAAGGCTCAGGTTGAACATGTGTGTGACCACTTCACACAGCTGGTCAGCACAGTCTTTGAGCAGTCTGGGGCTGATTCCATCAGGACCTGCTGATTTTCTGCTCTTAAGCCACCTCAATTCTCTCCTCACCTGGTCTGATGTAACTGAGAGGGGGTAGTGAGGGGGGGCTTGTTGCTGAGGATGGTTGGTGGAGGGGGGAGAAGCTGATGAATGGTGTGAAGTTGGGAGGTGGGGGGTTGGCTGGCTGACTGGAGGTGGTTGGGGGGTGGTGGTGTTGGTGGTGCCTGTTGCAGCACTGGGGGGAGTGGAGTCGAATCTGTAACAAAAATAGGTTAAGCTCATTGGCCTGATTCTGGTCCCCGTCAGCAGACCCACTGGCACCACTTCTCCCACTGTGACCTGTGATATTTCTGAGGCCTCGCCATGCACCACGAGCATTATTCTGCCCTAGAACAATTAGAGAGAAAATAAAGTTAACAGCTGATATAACAGGAAATAATTAGGGCTGTCAATCGATTAAATTTTTTAATCGCGATTAATCGCATGAGTGTCCATAGTTAACTCACGATTAATCGCAATTTTTTTTTCTTTTTCGAATTTTTCCTATTTCAACTATGAAGTGGACAAATATACTTTTTTAAGAAAATATGTTTATTATAACTGTACCAAACAAACATGATAAATACACTCCAGTATGCTCCTCAGAAAAAAAATATTCAAAAGTGCAATTAGGCATTACCTCCCACACAATAACACCTTATATGGTTCCACCATAAGGAATCACAAAATCAACACGTGGTACTAAAACAAGGACAAAGGGAAGAGTGTGATAAAGAACTAGGACTCTGCCTATTTAGCACATTTTAAATATATCTTATTATTTTTAACAAAAATATAAGGCAACACTTCTGTTTTTTTTTGTTGTTTTTTTGCTTTCTTAATCCATTGAACTCAGACAAAAATAATGCAACAGGGGCCAAACTCAAATCAGTTGATTGCTGCTGAACTTTGGTCTACACACACACACACACACATACACACACACAATGTTATTTTGGTAAGCTATCAATTAATTTTTAGTTAATATATATCAATATATACACGCAGCGGTAAAACTGGCAGCACATTGTTTTATTTTTCTGTAGATTATTGAATTATATTGGGACAGCATGATGAAACTATCTCATCAGCTGAGACCTCAGCTGAGAGGTCCCAGTTGCAGAGCTTTGAACACAGGAATTAAATACTCAATAAAAGTAAACAAACTGTACCCTCCTCCTCCGTTTCACCACCGATGTCCAGTTCGGCTCACGAGTCTTCTGAGTTAAACAGTCTAGAACATGTGTGCACTTCCGGTTATCCAGCTTGCTGCTTAGGGGTCAAACTCTCAGTCATGTTCGGTTGAACTCCTCCGGCTCTCCAATATCCGCCTCGTCGTAATCCAGAGAAAAACAATCTGTCCAACTATCAGAGGTTTCAGAAGCTACATCTGACTGGTGAAACATTAAATACCGAGCTGCAGGTCACTTTTTACACACTGTTTACACTCGCTTTCTGAGAGGTTACGTCATCGCCAGCTTATGCTCAGACTGGAAGTAGGTCCCTGCGCCATTTAAAAACAGTTTTTTTCTTAAAAATCCAGCCGTGGAAATCCTAAAAAGGAATTGACTTGAGGGTTTAATACATTTTTACACATGTGATTCAAAGGAAATTTGCCTCTGGCCAATGGCTTGTTCCTGCTTCTTATTTACGTCAGGCTATGGAACGCGAGGAGGGCCAAAACAAAACTACAGAAGCCTGCGTGTTAATTGCGCGTTAAAAAAATGAATGCTGTTAAGGGGGCTTTGCATTAACGCATTAAAAACGCGCTAATTTTGACAGCCCTAGAAATAATGCAATTAGAGAGTAGTGCTAGAAGAAATAGAGATACAGAGGTCAGTTGGGTCACTCAGCATGTCTAGGATGTGTCTGAAGGGAAAAGCGAGCACCTTCGGCCACTTCAAATGGAATTTGGTGGGATGAAATATTTTAAGAATCATTTATTGGATCCCATCTAATGATGAGTAAAGCTATGAAGCTGACATTTTCAGGAAGACCTAAGAACATCTATATGCTGAAGCAAGAATATTTTTAATACATTATATCAACAGATCTTTGAACTTGCTGATTTAATCAAACCAAATTTCTTAACCATTCACAGATTTGAGTTAGGAGAACATCTGTCTCGCAGAAGAAAAATAGAATTTCAGACACAACTTATGATTTGCAGAATCCACTTGGATCACATTTATTCATATCATTAGACGTATTACAGGGTTTTGTTTGTTCAATCAGGTCCATCTACTTTATTCTCACAGATCAGACTTGGCTCTGATGGTAGCTGTATTTTTATTTCATTCATGCATTGTTTTCATATTTTTGTTTAATATTTAAAAGGCTTCTCTTTTAATTATGTTGTAACCAGTGTTGGGTGTAACTCATTACAGTAATTACATTACATTTATTGGTAACTCAGTAATGTAATGCATTACTTATGAAATTTCTGTAATATATTACTTGTTACAAAGAGAAACCAACATTAGTTTCTTGCATTACAATCAACTAGGCTTCTCTCTCGCTCTCTCCACCAAGGAGAACTAGGAGGACGCTTTTTTTTTTATACGTGATGATGTTGCAAGGTTACGTGGACAATCACAAATGGAGAAACGGGAAAAGAGCAACATGGCAGAGGCGATGGAGGGCAAGGCGACTTTTTA
This sequence comes from Aphyosemion australe, assembly GCA_006937985.1. Taxonomy (NCBI): domain Eukaryota; kingdom Metazoa; phylum Chordata; class Actinopteri; order Cyprinodontiformes; family Nothobranchiidae; genus Aphyosemion; species Aphyosemion australe. The sequence continues at coordinate 873,844 of SSNS01000181.1, read as the reverse complement.
CGGATGGAAGTATGCACATTACTTTTCCTTTGTTGCAAGAAAGGACAAAAACTTAACAGTTTGTGTAAACATTCTAAGCAAAAAAAATATTTTGACACTGTGTACCTTGAGGTTATGATAGCATTTTACAAGTTTGCATTTTCCAAGGTGCTTATGTAGCACTGTTGCTAGTGCTTGTTTTACATTTCTTTTATTAAAGTAGGGTGTAAAAAAGAGATCTTCAGTGCTATTATTGAATGAAAACAATACTGCAGGTTACTTTCTGGGTGCAAAAGTAATCAGAAAGTAGTGTAATTAAGTTACTTCATGAAGTAAGTAACTAAGTAGTGTAATATATTACTTTTTGGAAAAGTAACTTGTAATATGTAATATGTTACTATTTTTCAGTAACTTCCCCAACACTGGTTGTAACAAATCTGACAACTCAATGATCAAAGTGAGCACATCTAGCAACCTTCCATTGCCTCCATTGTGTTTTATACTACATCTGTCAGTAATAACACTCTTATAGCACTTCCTGTTGTTATGAATATCTGCCTTCTACCAACAGCAAATGCTGTTTAGGGAACACTTTGTTCTGGTGACTCCTATTGCAGCAGAAACTATCATTAATGCATTTTCAGTACTTGTTTAAATTTCTTAATTTGTGAAGACCCATTTCTTCAAAATTAGAGGATGAAAACTGTAGATGCATGAATCTTTATATGTGCATAGTTTAAAAAGAAGACCAGTTTGATGGCAGTTGTGGACAGAACTGTAATTCTTGAGTCTTCCCATCACTGAAGCCTCACTACTTTGACTTCCACAACTCTCAGTTTGTAGCAGAACTACAGTATCTATGAATTCTGAGTTTGCTTTGATCTTAACTACAAATCTGTCAGGCTTCTGGGACTGGACCTGAGAGAGGATGGGTCTTCCTGGCCATTTTTTACCATGTTAACAAGCTGACACAGACTTACAAGAAGAAGATAACCCCCACAGCACCCCAGTGGCAGTAATAATCCTGCTCACAGTGGTCGCCATGACAGTGAATAATGCCTTTTCTCATTATTTATATATTTACCCAAATGTTATCAGTTTTGCTGGCATGCATATTGAGTTGCGAATCATGTGCGCTCATGGTAAACAGAAAATCCTTCTTTCAGTTCTTTATGTATGAGGCCAAGATCTTTTGCAGGCTCTAAAATTGTTCAAATCTAAGTAGAAGTGTCCAAAACACACAACAGATTTCACCCTGTCATAAATGAACTAAGTCGATAAAGACTGAGTAGAAAACAGTAACAAACCTTTGCTGTCCCTTAATAAAATATCAGATGACAGCTGCTGATCAAGTGAATTGGTTAAGTGACCCTCATCAGTGTGACCACCTCTTTAAAGCAGCATTCTGCAACTTTGCAGTTATATGGTCTCTGTCGCCCTCTAGAGGCTTGCTGCGTAACGTCTCTGTCATAACATAAAATTTCTCTCTCGGGCATAAAAGGCATGTTTACATTCCTAATGTCAGGCAAAACAACGAAAACAAACTTTTCCACCTCCACACATTGAATAAATAGTTTTATCAGGACTGTATAACAACTTTATGCCCGACCAAACACAATAACCCTGGTGAAATCATTTATTACTTACCTAGCCTTTAGCAGCATGGCTAGGTTAGAGTTCGTAGTTCATGCCTTTCTTTCTAAAAGAGCTCTCCAGCGAGGAAAAGACGGCCCAATAATAACTCTGGTCTTTGCTCTTGTTCTATCACGTTCTTCTTTTCTTTTCCTATATTCCTCTGATAAGGGATTTCTAGCTTTCTTTGGTGAATCTGCCGCTGCTACAGCAAGTCTACGTTATACAATTATGGCAAGCCAAAGGGATTAAAAAAATGCGCGTTCTAAACTTGCATTATGTCCGCCAAAACGCTCGTTCAGGATGTGCATTTTGGCCGACATAACGCGCATTTAGAGCACATGCTTTTTTATCCCTTTGGCTTGCCATATTCTGCCGTAAAACGACACCCATTCAGTACATCCTGTGGCTACCCGAAGTTTAAAAAACTGTATAGTGCAGTAAACAGACGTGGGACCCCCCAACACTATCATAGGTATGAAAATGAACATAATAGATAATAGTATGACGCAAAAACTTTACAAAAAAGCATAATTTTAAGGTGTAAAAGTTGCGGAATATTGCTTTAAAAGCAGAGTTTGTTAGGTTGTCCATCTGGAGCATACAGGTGTGTGTTACGGTCCCCATATTTTTACTCCTCTGCCCTCCGTTTAGACTGCTGCTGCTGCATGTCCTGTCCCTGCATTTCAGCCCTTCAGCACCAGGGACAGCTCCTGCTTGACTCCTTCCCAGCCTGGCTCAACTCCAGCAGCTTGGAGAGAGACCTGCCAAGCAGTTTGACAGCAGCTGGGCCAAATCAGCACTCATCCTCACCTGAGGATATTTAAGCCTCGTCTTGCAGACGTTCTGGAGACACAGAATCAGTCTGTGGTCTCAGTAGCTGGCCATTTCGGTTGACTGTTTGATGAACCTTGTTTATATTTTGATACACCTTCTAGTAATTAGTTAAACTTGGTTGTGTGTTTTCCTCTGAGGACTTCTAGTTTAGAGATTCTGCTTTCATGATTTGGGTGTAAGTCTTTGTGTTATTGAGTATTTAGGTTGATTAACTTTGGACTTTGTAGTTTAGTTTAGAAAGACCTTTAATTCATTTTTACACTTTGTTTTTGGCTATTTGTTTTTCTCCTCTCTCCTTTCAGAAGGAGAGAGTTGCTTTCTGTTTTGTTCTTATAGTCTGGCTGAGTAGTCAAGTAAATTGTTGATTAAACTCTTTGTTAATAAACCTTTGAACCGTCATTTGACGCTTTCCCATCATTTAAGTCCATCTTGTCCTAACACCTTTAATTTCCTTTTATAATATTTTTAATGTGTTCTCCCCTCACTACACCTAGATGGCCGAGGAGATGTAACAGTGTGTGTTAACACAAAGAGGAAAGACAAATCAAAGATCAGCAGTGATCTTAGAGGACCAACTGTTCCACACAGTTCAGTGTCCATCTTAAAAACCAGGTTCATCTGTTCAAACCTCATAAGTCAAACCCTGGTCCCAGCAAGTTCACCCTCAGGTCAGAGGTCAGTGCTTAGATATAGTATATTACAAAAAAAAACCAAAGAACTCCATAGTTCTCTACAGATATGGCAGCCTGACTCCGATTGCTCTGAATGAACCACAAGACATTGAGGTCACAAGATGAGACCGACGAAGAGATGTTTACCTATGATAATAATGCCCTGTTTAACTGAAAAACAAACACATAAACACAAACAGCTGGTTCCAGCTGTTAGCATGGTAGGAGAGGGCTGATGGTTTGGGCTACTTGGTGGCCTCTGTAGACCTAAGTCTTCTAGAGTCTATAGTCCATATATGCAACAGCTGATTGGACCAAATTGTGTCATAAAACAGAACCATGATCCAAACGCAGCAGCAGATCTAAAACAGTGACTGAAAAAGAGAAGAACGAAGGTTCTGCAGTGGTTGGGTCAGAGTGCAGACCTGATCCTGACTGAAACACTGAGGTGGGACCTGAAGAGAGCTGAACAGAAACTTATGTCTGCAAACCTTAATGTGACAGACTAATAAAGTCAGACAGAAAATAACTACGTGAAGGTATTGTTTTTGTTTCCTAGAATCTGCTGTGGGTTTAATCTCCCTTTGAGGTTAGATTTTAGTTATTTTAGAAGTTGGTACAAACCAGACTGTTTTTACAGCCTGATGCTAAATCAGGGTGGGCTTTCTTTTTCCTTTCACTGTGTATAGGCGTGAGCACAATTCCAGTGATTTAGCCAACGTATCAGGCCTAAACAAACATATGCATGCTAAGATTCATATAGGGCACCTAGATAAACTGATGTATACAAATGTTTCTCATACAGAAGGTGGTTTTGCTCTCTTTTCTCTCTACCACAGTCCTGTCTACTCATCAGTAAGCTGTAGATACCTTCTGAAGCCTATTTTAAGCCAGAGATCAGGTTCAGTCTTTCATCTCTTTGTAAAACAACATAAATCCATCAGTGAAAGAGTCACCCAAAACCACCTCTGACATCTCAAACCGGGCCTGAACGCCTGCTGTATTTCTTCAGAATCACAGGTGATCCGTCATCTCAGGCAGGTGTCATGTATGTTATTCAGGGTCTCTTCAGACCAGCATCTGCTCCCCCGACAAATCACATACACACACAGCTGTTGGATTCTTATGTGATTGGTGCTCTCTCCAGTCTTGTACTTTATCTTTTTTACGTGACAATCCATCTAAATATGGCGGCACCAGAGTCCAGCCTGAGTGTAAATGCTTTCCAAGCAGCAGATTTTGGCCTGTCAACAGCCCAGCTCTGCTGTAAAGCTACATGGCTGCACAGAGAAACACGGCGGTAGTGGATGGATTGGCACAGTAACAATTAGTTACAGCAGCAGACACCGAGGGGCGTCTCTTGCTGTGAATATGCATGCTCAGTTCTCCATTCCTTTTCTCTGGGACTTAATAAAAATGCACGACTCAACAAGGGGCACTGAGCAGAAAGATTAAACTGGGGCTAAGCCACCAAACTGCAGACACCTCTTGAATTTTACATCTCACAGGTCTGGAGGCAAAGTCTATCCCTCTGACACACTCCACAGGTCTTTCGGGCAGATCAGAGCGTCTGCAGTGGTGCGTCTGAAGTGATGCAGGAAAGCCGATCCAATCACCTGGCCGATGAACCAGAACCGGCCGGCAAAGCTCATCAACACTGCATCTCTTCTCTGTATTTGGGCCGGCCTGAGATAAGCAGAGCACACACTGGAAGGAATCCCAACATGGATCAGCCAGGTGGACATGGACTCCATCTACTGATACAAAGCTGTAAGGGCGGAGGGCCTAAACTGACCATATGGGGACTGTTACACATCGTTAGCTCAGGGGTTAGGAGAGAATAACTACATTTTCATCAATTAAAATAATCTTAAAACGTAGTTCTTAATCAAATCCTTCATGTGTTTTTGTATTGCTACTGGGTTCATGATGGTATTAAAAAGTGTCAATGAAAGAATGAGTCTAGAAGTCTTATCTGAGAAAATGTGATATAATATAATTGTAACTGTTTTTGCCGTCACCTGTTTAGAAGTCACATTATAGCTGCAGGAGGAGCAGGAAGTCATTTCATTTGTATAAGGCTGCTGGAAAATTCAGATATTCTGCTACACTGTTACATTTGTTTAAAGTAAATGTTATTTTCTAAAAGGAGGAACTTTTTGGCCTTTCCCTTGCAGAATCTATGATTAATACAATTCTTTCTTGGAGTAAAGAGCAGCTGGAAAAGGCAATAAAAAGAAAAGCTCACAAAAATTAACAGTTTCATTCACATTAAAGCACAATAAAGTTACAGGAAAACATGGATCCATGCTGGCGCTTCAGGCTACTGATGCTGCTGGTGTAATGTGTGTGTGTGTGTGTGTGTGTGTGTGTGTGTGTGTGTGTGTGTGTGTGTGTGTGTGTGTGTGTGTGTGTGTGTGTGTGTGTGTGTGTTGGGGGGGGCTCAGTACCACCTGAGCCTGCTTTAAAGACCACAGACATGAGTTTTGCTGCTGACCATGTCCATCCCTTTATGACCCCAGTGGACCCATCTTCTGGTGACTACTTCCAGTGGAATGATGCCCCTCCTGGCCTCCCTGGACACCTACAGCACCCGCCTCCCCCACAAAGTCCTGCAGATGGCCAATGACCCCACCCACCCATGCTGCATCCCCTTCAGCCTGCTGCCTTCAGGAAGGAGGCCAGAACCAGAAGGCTAAAGAACAGCTTCTTCCACCAGCTCAACTCTCTTCCAGCTCTGACCCCCCTTCCCCCTCTGTCTCTGGACCTCCATCCACCTGCCTCCATCTTAACCAATTAGAGACAGTCATTTCCAGGCATCTCCCCTGTCCAACTGATAATTTCACCTCATGAGTCAGACTTTGAACTCAAAATATAAACAAATCAGGAGCTGCATCCAGCTTATTAGTCTACCTCTATGCATCAGTGTGATGTTGCTGCTTGATTTTTGTAGGTGTTTCTGTCAATGTTGCAGCATGGCTCTGTGAGGATCGAAATTTCAATCTGGCAGAAATAGCAAAATGACGATGAATCTGACTTTGACTTGGATATTATCCACTGCAGCTGCCATTTTGGCCAGCATCCTTAACTCAATCTAGATGTCTCACCAGCATTTTCATTTTAATCTGCTTTCATCAAATCAATAAAAACAAAATCAAGACTACATGGAGTCATGACTTTAATATGATGTTTCAGTCACCGATAAAGTGGAGACATCACTTTACATCTGTGTGAAAACCAACAGATCAGGGATTGTTTTCTGCTGATTGTGATGACTCATTGTTCTCCCACACCATCATACAGTATGTTAGGTTATGACAGCATTGTTCTGTCTGTGTGCAGACGACCGTCTGTTTCCATTTCACATTCACTGGGCATCTTCATTGCTGTCAGGAAAGAAGGAAATATCACTCTTTTTCATCCATATGTATTCATCTGAGGAAGAAAAGACTGCTTGATATTTCCAAATGAGCCATGTTACTCAGTCCGTGTACGACATCTGATTTCCAGGCTCCTTGTAGCTCTCCCTCTGCTCCTGTGGTCGTCTCCAGCTCATCCCTTTTTACTTTGTCAGGGAGGAAGGATTCATTATTTGAATACATCCGCTGTCGCTAATTTGTAGGAAGGAGAAACGGAGACAGATGCCCTCTCCGACCTAAATCCTCTGTGTCTAATTATGCCGTCTACCTTTTTTAGGTCCTACCTGGTGTCGCAGAGCCACGCTGTAGCAATGCTAAGTGGCACTTTTAATGGCTTTTCTCTCACGTTAAAAAAGGGAGTGAACTGTATTAAGGATCAGAATTAACTGCAAGAACGGACAGAATCCTTTTATAACCTGTTAGTGGAAAACCCTAAATGATGTCACTCCTTCACTGATGGTATCATTTGGGTTTTGTAACTTTAAACGACACAGTGATGTCACACCGTAGCTTCACCTCCACTTCTTACTTCCAAGTAGGTAGATGTATCACCCCATGGAGGTTTAATAGAGAACGAGTTCAAAAAAGCACTTCTGGTGCTTCTTTGTTTCATTCATGTCTGTATTTGGTTCCTATATTTAGAACAAAACATTCAAGAATAAAATCTATAGAACTCTTTCATACATTTGTATTTCAGCATCCAGGTGATTGTTATTGTTTTCCTTCATCTATTGTCCAAATGTGGCTCCTTCCATGTTTCCTGACTTCCTGTCCTACTAACTGTCCTTCCTCCTGAGTCCATCCTGTGCCTCTTTGACCTGGAACAGCCTCTGAAAACAATCCAGAACTATGTTAGGATGAACTTTCAACAGTGCTTCTGCTCTTTGGAATGTGATCAGACGGGTACATCTCAGTGTGTTTAACTGTATGAACAGATGGTGCGCTGATGTGTGGTAATCTGAGTGTGTTATCATTCTTATTGCTCTTTTATGTTGTATAAATAAGGATTCTGTGTGTGTTTACCAGACCTCCAAACAGCACATAACAGCTGACAAATGTATTTTGCTTATTTAGGGTGCTCTAAGCCCCGATGGCCTGAGGAAAGAAACTGTTGCTAAGTCTGATCTGACCCAGATGCTCTGGAGGACATGGGTACAGAGGGAGGTGTGATGGGTGAGACAGGTCTCGCAGGATGTTTGTGGCCTTTATGGCACATTCATTTCTATGGATGCCTTCTAGGACTGGGAGCTAATGATCCTCTCTGTAGCTCTCACTGCACTCTGCAGAGTTTTCTTGTCCTTTGCTGAGCAGCTACCAAACCAGGCTGTGATGCAGTAACTTAGGATACTTTCTGCTGTAGAATAAGATAAGAGTTTGAGGGTGGGATTTAGCCTTTTTCAGTCTCTGCAGAAAATGAAGATGTTGCTGAGCTTTTTTGGTGATGACAGTGGTGTTGATGGACTGCATGAAGTCATCAGCAATGCCTCCCCTTATGCAACAAAAATATATTTTTAAATATATTATGTGATGATATATTATCTGTAATAATATATTTAATAATACACCTGGTAATATATCTTCATATGTTATATAATAATATATTATATAAATGTAAGAAATATATTGCAAATGAGTTTTCTTCGCAGGGTGGCTGGACTCTCCCTTAGAGATAGGGTGAGAAGCTCGGTCATCTGGGAGGGGCTCAGAGTAGACCCGCTGCTCCTCCACATCGAGAGGAGCCAGTTGAGGTGGCTCGGGCATCTGATTAGGATGCCTCCTGGACGCCTCCCTGGTGAGGTTTTCCGGGCACGTCCAATCGGGAGGAGACCCAAAGGACGACCCAGGACACGCTGGAGAGATTATGTCTCTTGGCTGGCCTGGGAACGTCGTGGGATTCCCCTGGAGGAGCTGGCCCAAGTGGCTGGGGAGAGGGAGGTCTGGGCTTCCCTCCTTTGGCTGCTGCCCCCGCGACCCGACTCCGGATAAGCGGCAGAAAATGGATGGATGGATGGATATTGCAATTTATCTGAAAATACTGCAATTATTGCCAATTTCATATATTGGCTAAATACATATTGTTATACCGTTAAATATATTGTCCGATATATTTATAATATATCAGCATTGTGGTAAAGAGACTTGATAACATAAAATGTTTTGCTGTTGGGAGACAGTATGATAAATCACACAGTTCAATGCCACATTTGAAAAATTTAGTTGGCTTGAAAAGAGTGTTACAGGGCAGAAAGCAGGTTTTTGATGTGATGACATTCAGCAGGAAATGCATGTTAATTGATCTGCCAATTTATGCTAACATTTATGCCTGTATACCTCCACGATCTAGTGTGGAGGACTGAAATCTGCTGAGGATGAAATGCCATATGGATGAATATGTGTGAATATTGTGTTATTTACTGTTATTGATGGCATATTTAATGCTCTGTCATTTACTTTTTTGCAATGTATGAATCAACACATAGCCAAATGTCCATCTATATGGCTTTAGAATGTAAAATATAATGAATGATGCAAAATGAGACGCCTGCTTGACATTAAATAAAACTTTGTAATAAATATTTATTGAATTGTGTAATTCAGTTTGTTAATGATCTTAATTATAATTGTCACCAATAGACATATATGGTTCATCCGTATGGATTTATAATGAATGGCATGAAAAATATGATCTGAAGCTCACTCGACTATTTAAGAATCCTTTTTTGTATTAAAATTGAATTCCTTGTTTTATTTGTACAGCAATACATTTTAAAATATATTAATCAGTATATAGCAATAGGTTGTCCAACCATATATTACTATATACTGTCAAATATATGATGAAATTGATCATATATTGCAATATATTGCTTAATATATCGCAATATAAATTCCAGTATATTGCAATATACTATAGTTTCATAAGGGTCATAAACGTTGAGCTGTACTCTTTCAGTGGCATTTCCAATGGTTGTCATGAAGTCCAGGATAATCTCTTTGGTTTCCACCATCTTTAGGGAAAGGTTGCTGCTGCCGCACATGTGACAAACCGATCACCAGCCTCTCACAGCAATTCATCATGATGAGGGTCAACACTTGTGTGGCAGTGTCATGGTCTGAGGTGAGTGGCCTCCATAACCAAGATGTGAGTGCTTAATTGCAGGTGGGCGGTGCTGAGGAGTGGGCGGCTGACTCTGATCTCCCCATCAACCTCAGAGACAACCACAACTCGTCGGATGATTACTCACCTTGGGTATTACTCAACCTGAGTAGCGTTTGCCATCTCTCTAGTCTAAGATCTCATGTTTTCCTCTTTCGAGCTTCTACTGATAACTCAGCTTTGTTCTCTTCTCCAGGATTACTCAACGCTCCCCTCTCCAGCTATAACCTCTTGGATCTCACCTCTCACCCATGCCTCACTCCTTCACCGCTTGACCGACCCGCTCTCCACCGCTCACCTGCCCTCAGCTGGGACCTCCACCTCCTGTGCCCTCCTGCGCTCACGTCCTGCGGAAAACTCAGGAGTCCCTCTATTGTGCCAATCTCCTGAGCTTCCCGAATCTCTCTCGAGCCTGGCCACCGCCTTCAGACCTGACCTCTCCCCCGTCTCGAGCCTCCCTCTAACTACAGAAACCATAAACTCAAGATTATTATTTCACGTTAATCTCTACTGGCCACATTCTAACTTGTGTCTGCTTACAGACGGTCTCAACAGATCAGCTACGTGCTGCTACTCTCACCTCCTTTTGACGGCTCTGTTTGTCTCTTATCAAAAAGGTTAATAAACCTTTATTTTGGTATTTTAACTTAGCTGTGTCTCCAGTTGGTGATTCTGAATGTCTTGGGTCAGGAAATTACCTCAGACATGACAGGCAGTATTCGTTCAGCCATTGCAGCTCATTATATGTTGAAGGCAGTGGCGGCCGGTGACTTTTTTTTTGGGTGGGGCGCTAACCACATATCACCACTAGGGGACGCAAAATTACCATTGATTCTTAAGCATCAGCGTCACACAACTGACGGTCACAGTAGCGCTTCCGGCAACAAAGTTGTTCAAAACGTTTTCGAATATATTAAGCGTGTTTTTGACAAAAACATTCATCCATTCACCCATATATTACACAAACTGCACACACGCTTAAGGGGAGTAGGCTAAATCTAATCAATAGAATCCACTTTCTACAAACAGAACACCCATAAGCTGTAAATAAACGTGAGGCCGTAAAATAGACGCTACACGTATCCAGAAAAACACACAGTGACACACAACGCAAGATATTCACAGAAGCAGCCGGCGTTTAGATTAAAGCCCAGACTCACAAACAAGAAGTACCACTTAGTTCAAACCGTATGGAGCGGTGCTAGCCGCTAACGAGGCAGCATGCTGTTTCCTGAAGCCAAAAGCTAAAATGAGGCTTACCTGCAGGTTATGGCCATAATCCGTGTGGTGTAGTAAAAATAATCCACTCGGTTCGTGAAATTCTACATCCCAACGTAAAAGCTTAGCTGATCAGACTGTTTGCTGGCATTGTTTTGCCAAAGACTATATAAGAGTTTGCCCGCCCGCATTCATCATTTTCCTGTTTACGTGGATTCTCTCCCTGTGATTGGTTAACACGAAAGCCAGCCAGCTGAAAAAAACTCAACAACAAGCAATTCGATTGGCTGAGGTTTCACACATTGGAACCTACTAGTAGCATTTGCTACGTCAGGTTTTGAAGCAATTAACTTTATTTGTCACTGATGATTTCACAATTATAGCAAAGATGGCTAAAAGGTTGGACAACAAAAAATATTCAGTGGAAGTAGTGTGTTGCTGCCGTGACAAATTGGCACAGATGGAGCCACACTGTGCCAGCCTGTGGAAAGTTTTCCCCTCAGGGCGGGGTGAACAACCCGACCAATCAGCGATCTCCTCCCCCTGGTCTGAGCAGAATTCACCCGGTGAGGCGGCGACGATCGCTAAAAGATGCGACCAACCGCTCTCCTATTCTTTCTCGTTGTGGACGGTTTGGGGACCCACTGCACATGCGCCAGTTAGCCCATATTAAGTCAATGGTAAAGATTGCTGCGCCCGCGAGAGGACACGTGACAAGTACGTCGACGATTCGGCCGTGTTAAAAGTAAAAAAAAACATTATTAAACACAGATTACACACAGCACTTAGTCCATATGGTGTGTATAGATCGTTTAGTTCACTTTTTATGTTTTTTTAAATATATTTTGTGATTCCTATCTTCTTCTTCTCCTTCCTGTGAGTGGTGGGGCGGCGCCCTAGCGCCCCCTATGGACGAGCCGCCACTGGTTGAAGGCATAACAAACCAGCTGTAGCACTCCACTGTAGCTTCCCAGGACCCTTTCACATCTGGCACTTGAGCTCAGAATGAACCTGCTCTTATGAAAAGCACATGGCACCTGTGCCAGATCTACCAATTGTGTTGCCGGGCTTTCAGATCAACCTCCTGAAGTCTGTTTCTAATGTTTTGCTTTAGATCAGGGCTAAGCAGTCCTGGTCCTCGAGTGCTTCCCTGGTCGAACACAGCTGATTTTAATCAGTAGGTGATTCTTCTACAGAGAAAAGGCCTGGTGAACAAGTGATTCAACCACTGAATTAGGTCTGATGCAGCAGAGAAACAACTAAAACATGCTGGATAGCAGCACTCGAGAGCTAGGATTGCCTACCACTGCTTCCGATTCTCAGTCGTCCAGGACATGAAAACCAGTCATCTCAACCGAATCGATCTGCTTACTGTCACATCCATGGTACACCTTCAGCATGCACAGAATCGGGATATTGTTCTCCACTGATTATTTACTCGTCTAAAGAATAATTTGAGTGTTTTAAATGAAAGCAACTGGACTTCTCTTGTTGTCTTGGAGACGTTTCGTCTCTTATCAAAGAGGCTTCTTCAGTTCTGAAACATGGAATGAAAATATCAGGCTTGTAAGTTTTAATCAGAAACAATCACAGTGAGAGGGCAACTGAGGTCACTGATGAGTCCATTGTTGTCACTAATGAGGTCATTAGAGTCTCTGGCCCTAACCTCTTTTCTATTCGCTGCTAGTGTCTCCAACATGTGCGCTTTTTTGGTCACATGTTTAAAAGTGTTTTTCTGAAACTGCTTTTGGGAAACAATGTTTAAAAAACAAAGATTTATATCAAATGTTTCTGGATATTAACAATCTATGATGACATATACAGCACGTGCTTTCAGAAGTGAACGGCTGAATGTTTCACAGACCGATCAGCAGAACTCTGACCTCATAGCCTTCTCCCACGCAGACAAGTTAAGCCTCTGTTACTCTGATAATCTGGCCAAGTTCAAGTTCCTGGTAGTTTTTTACTGTCATTATATTTGTCACATCTGTTCCCCCTGTGGAAAAAAAATAAGTGTTTGTGTAGTTGTACAACACAGAAACAAAAAGATACACACAAGTCATCCTACAATGATTAAAACTATTAGGAACTCAATTAGTTTTTATTAACGGTACCTCCAATATTAAAGCTGATGGGAATCCTTTAAAACTAAACAAAGCTCCACAGTAGTTAGCTGAAGAGAGATTTCTGTACATCACTGGGTCTTTTTAAGAGAACAGCTCCTTTGGGTGAAAAAAGAAATCCCTTATTGCTCTGTGTGCATGTACACATGATGTTTTTAAAGCGGTCTTCCTCCTGGGGTGTTTTGTCAGAAAATGAATCAGGATTTAATTTACTTGACTTGCCGCAGGCTGTCAGACTCGGCCTTGGATCTGACTGCCACAGAGCTGCATGTCAGTCATTGTTGCTGCTGACCTGAACACTGAGCAGTCAGTCTTTAAACATTAGAAAAGACACCAGCATCAGAAAGCACAAGACAGGTCAAATAGAGGGGAAAACACCTTTATTTATTTTGTTCAATGGTATTTAAGCAGAACTGAAATGTGACAGGGAGTTATAATCCTGTCCAAGAGGTAAAATGTTTCTTGTCTGTGTTTGCACCTCTTGTTCAGTCTGTCGCTGTGTCCTTGGGCAAGACACTTAACCCACATTGCCTGCTGGTGGTGGTCAGAAGAACTGGTAGTGCCAGAGTACAGCAACCTCGCCTCAGTCAGTGTGCCCCAAGACAGCTGTGGCTACGCTGTAGCTCGTCACCACCAGAGTGTGAATGTGTGCGTGAATGGGTGAATGACTTGGGGGGATTCTACGACTGGAAGGTGCTACATCAAATACAGGTCATTTACCATCTTGTCCACAAACTGAGGTTTTCGTGAAAATGTTTTCTAGAGTAGATTATTTTTTACTCTGTTTAGGTGTCTCTGTTTGGACATCAGACCCAGAGCTTTTTAGATACGAGGGCGTAGCGGTTGATTTTTCTTACTTTGAGCTCTAACAAAACCCAAAATGGAGCCATTTCCCCTGTTTTCTCTGTTCATCCAGACCCTGGTGTAGCTGGATAACACCTAAAAGAGAAGCACAAGCTGTGGGAGAATGTTCTTCCTCATCATATTGATTATACCAGCTGTCACGACCTTGTGGTGGGGTGGGGACCTTCAGTGTTTTATTCAAAATAATATGGATCAAGACGTTTTCATAAACAGAGAAAAGAACAACTTTACATCATACCTGGACTGGTGTAGACAGGGTCGGCCCCTAGGGGCCCTGCAGAAACTATAGGGTCTATTTCAACAACCTCAGTGACAGAAATATAGATTATATCTCATCAGATAAATGAACAGGCTTGAGGTCTGAGTAGGCCTAAGAACAATGCCATCGCAAACACTCTCATCTGAAAAAGGTAAGGTGATTTATGAATTCTTGATATAAACTTTTACGCAGCAGCCAGTTTAAACTACAGTTATTTACTATGGCTGTAACAGCGAGCATAAGTCATGGTTCAGTGTGTGTCTCAGTATTTTTAACAAAGGTGGTGTGTCTAAAATACCTGGGGCTGTATTTAACAGCATTTATTAGTCACCAGAAGGTGTTTCAAAGCACACAAACTATGACTCATTTGGCTTTTCATACATGAATTATGGCCCTTTTGACTTGCTGCCTTGCTCGCTGCCATGAACCGTAAAACTTCTCCACACTGCTAATGTGAAAGAAACAGACAGGTTTCAGACTCCTGTGTGTCATCTGAACTAGTTACGCATGCTTTGGTGCAGGGACCTTCAAATATATTTTATAATAATTTCCTGTCATTGCAGCAAATGTTAGAAAACTCTGGTGTCTGACAGTGACTGACGTATTCTTTCCTGATTTCTGTACAAAGATGTTTCAGTATGGTGCATGCACCATTGCAAAAGGCAGCAACAGCTAGTTGTAGCATTTCTGACAGGAAAGGGTTAGAGGAAAGGTGTAAAGATCCATGCATTTGCCACTGCACGGCTGCTGTAATTCTTTTTTTTTTTTTTACAACTTAAGAAATCTGCTTTGCATCTGACCTTCTTTGAAGTAGCCTAAGCTATCTAGTCAGTCTTGTCAGAATGAATCTTTATTTCTCCAGACTGAGGTTATTCAGGGATCTATCTCCAGCAGGTTAGATGTTAAATCTCCACAGAACTCCACATCAACACATCTGAACTTCCCCTTTACGTTAAACTTAATGAAGTTTTCAAATTAAAGAGGAAAATAATTACTGTGGATGGGAGTCCAACTCCTTCAGGACCAAACCAGTTCAGCTCTCCTGAATAAGTGTCCATGATTTTAAATTGCACTCCCCTCCTCCATATGTTCATGCAAATTAATTAAATGAGAAACTCATGATTAAGAACACAAATCAACATTATGATGAACATTATTAAACAGACACTTACACCCACCTCACACAGCACATCCTAGCAGTCCAGCCCAAGCTTCATTAGTCTCGTTCAGACATCCACAACTTGAGAAAAATCAGACAGCATATCCAAACGTGTTAATGATTTACTGCCTGGTTCTTCTCCATACCACGCTGCTCCAGGTTGTTAAAGGAGTATGTGTGTGTTTCCTGTAAAATCCTACAAACACATCCTTGTTGGGAACAGTTACATCTTGTTCTGAGTCGTAATTATGTGCAGCACGTTTCCTAATGGCACCTTCAGCAGCCTGGAACAGCAGCAGCAGCACACTCTGTTGTTGGACTGGTTGTAGATAATAATCTAATAAAGGTGTTACGCAGGATCAGAAAAAATTATCCAGTCCTCTCAAGATTAACAGTACAAACTTCATTTTGAGAACATTTGATTAATCTTTAATGAGAGAAAAATGATTTCATGGACTTTTATTTTTTTACTCCTAATAGAAGCTCAAAGAGAAGAAGGAGAATTAAAAGCAAAGTGATGAATGGCACAAGCCATGTACAGATGCAGGGTCTGATGGTCCAAAAGGTAGAGCGGGTCGTCTAATATTCAGAGGTTTGGTGTTTCAAACTCAGCTCGATCTGAGTCTCTCTGCCGTTGGTTCATTGAGCAAGACATTTTAGCCACCTTCCTAAGTATGACTGTGTAGTGCCAATGAGCAGCCTGGCTTCTGTCAGACTGGCCCAGTGCAGCTGTGGTTACCATGTAGTTTATCATCACTATGCTGAAAGTCCCCATAGGCCAAAAAATCTTGTTTTATTATTAAAAGGCTGCACATTTTATTTTGTTCTGAACTTTAATTTTTACCTGCTCAAGAATGAATTAAAAACAATATTTTCATAGAAAGAACATAGTTGTTTTGTTTTTTTTTTAGTAGAAATGGATATTTTATTATTTTTTATATTTTATTTATTTTATGGATATTTTATAAATCAAACATGCACTTTTGGTGTTAAAATATTCAATAATAACAGAAAATGAAGCTTGGAGAAATAACCAAATGTAATTTTGAACAAATGGCTTTCATAGAGCCCTGCAGAGGTTGTAACCATGTTTGTTGCAGTAATATCATAAATATCAATCCTTCAGCCATTCTTGCACTGACAGACATGGAGGACCTAATAAACTACAGATCATATCATGGGATCTACATACATGTCTGTGTGATTTAACACATGTTAGACCCACAAACGTCTGAGAAGAGTTCCAGCAGCATCTAAAAGCATCGTAAATAATATAAAATGTGGAACAATGTGCTCATCCTACTCATGAATGTTCGGAGGGACTTAGATGATCATAACAACTGCAGAAGGGAATCATCTGAAGAAACTAAAGTGACAGCAGATGTTTTAGATACACACACTCAACACTATGACTTAATCATGACTCCAGACTGAATCATTTTTTGATGAAGCCTGTGTGTAAGCAGTGAAAGACTCAGACAGTGATGTAATGGACCTTAAATTGATGTACTGTGTAGCTGGGAGTAGTTTCCATGAAACCATGAAATGAGTAAGATGATTGGATCCAAACTAATATAGTCAAGCTCCCATCGGTCTAATATTTATGACCTTTGCGTTATAGTGGGGCTGACCTTGAGCGCCTGAAGGCAGACTGAAGGTTTTGTGCCTAAACACAAGTGTGTTTTTACGGGAATGTGACCTTTGTTGCACCTTACCAGCAGTAGAGAATGTATAAATCTTTTTAAAAATCTTGTATGATTTGCCTCAAACATAACATAAATACTACTGTGGGATGTTTTCATCCCCACTAAATAAAGCTGTTCGGACCATTATGAGAAAACTGAACAATGGTGACACTTCTGATGAAGCAAATTATTGTATGGATTATTTATTTATGAAGGCTTTTTTAAATGTTCCTATGGTTTTGTAAATTGTGTCAAACTTACAAGAACACACTTTGTTAGAATTACGGACTAAACTGTTTGCTGTATCTGTCTGGTGCAAAAGACTTCATAGCTAATTGAAGAGAATTAAAGCAGCATTCCACAACTTTGCAGTTATATGGTCTCTGTCGCCCTCTAGAGGCTTGCTGCATAACGTCACTGTCGTAACATTAAATCTCTCTCTCTGGCATAAAAGGCATGTTTACATTCCTAATGTCAGGCAAAACAACGAAAACAAACTTTTCCACCTCCACACATTGAATAAATAGTTTTATTAGGACTGTATAACAACTTTATGCCCGACCAAACACAATAACCCTGGTGAAATCATTTATTACTTACCAAGCCATTAGCAGCACGGCTAGGTTAGAGTCCGTAGTTCATGTCGTTCTTTCTAAAAGAGCTCGATTTACCTTGGGAGTCAGAACTCGGAACTAGGAATGACGTCACACCCGAGTTAACAGCGTTTTGGTTACCGTAGTCTGAAAAGTCAGAATTCCAATATGGCGGAGCCCTCGAAAACTGCTGTTTGGTGGCTCTCAACGAACACAGATGACTAATAAACAACACATTTAGTTTGTTCAGCATAGAGTTACAAGAGCTATATGTAACAGTGATTTTAAGCACACTCTTTTATGTGTGTCTTGTAAAATAAACACATTTCAACCAAAACCTACTGTTGTTGTTATGGAGAGCTGCCATCTTGGATGTCGAGGTCGGAGTTCTGAAAAACTCCTAAGTTTCTGACTGGGAGGCCTGACATTGGGGGCATTTTGTTTGATTTTTTCCTACTCGGAAGTTGGGATTTCAATGTTCCGAGGACAAATCGAACGCACCATAACTTCAAAGTTAAGAGAAGATGTCACACCATAATTAGCAATCGGAGTATTTCATCTTCAACACTAAACAATAGCTTGTTTAGTTAAAGGCATATTTATATTTGCTTCTGGAAATTAGCTATGGTGGCCATTTTGAACAGGATTGACTTCAACTGTTAATCACTTGTAGATAAATTTTCAATCGTTGCTTTCTGGGATTTTACACTAAATTCATCAAGTCGTTCATGACAAATTTTGTTAAAATGAAAGAGGAAGCAAACTGCTTATAAATTACTTATTGGTGCATCAATTGTCCAACGTGCTATAGCCCATCCAGTGTTAAAGAGCAGGTTCACTGAGAAACCATTTTATAACCAAGGTTCTACAAAAATATCCTTGTGTGGTTGTAGAATTAGATGATAATTACCAGTGAGGTGAGAAAACTGAGAAGCTATCAAGTATATTTTCTCACCTGAACACCAATGTTTCTATATTAAAGGTTTCTGTGCAAACACATGAAGAAAATAAGTTTCTTTTTCTGCATAAGTAGACCTAAATAAACATCTATTTTACTCATATAATATGAATGTTGAATATTCCTACTTATGTCAGACTAGGAATAAAACTAGAAAGACTCGTCTTGTAAAGGGTGAGTAAAGTGAGATTTGATGGATTTAAATGCCTTTATAAGGTGAATTTCAGCCCAACTCCCTTGACACTGAGACTTTGCTTTACAAGAGGAGCTGACGCAGAAAGCCCAAGGCGCTGAAAATGAAGGACTGTTAAATAATTTTTGTCAGCAGGGGCTTCAGACTTGGATTCAAGCAGACAAGGCTTCAAAAAATGCCGGGAAATGCCCTGTGGAAACAAGCGTGTCATGTTCAACACCTTTCCAACCCATTTTTATTAAGCTCTCACACTGAATGTGCAGGTGCTCAGAGAACCCCTGGAAAACACACATACAATAGAATAAATATTAAACACACATTTTATACACAAATGGGTAAAGGATTCGTCTTAATGAGATCAGGGAGTTTAGTTCTGTTGGTCTATAGTTAGAAAAGTTAGAAAAACGTTGAAGTTGAAGGTTAGACAGAACAGGCCACTTAGAGGCTCATCGCTTCCTTTTATCCGTCACCAATCAACACCGCCCTCAAATCATCAGAGAGTATTTAATTCCCTCCAATTGCATATCTGAATGTCTTGACATTTGTGGGAGCTCAATCAGTAAAAGACAAGGTGAAACAATTGATTTGGACGACGTTAGATTGGATCAGGACTGGATGTCCTGCTGAGCTAATCCAATTTATCACAGATCCATTAGACTGGTGCTGTCTTCAGCAGAGGAAGATTTTAAATGGGGCTAGTTTGGTTTCTATCGATAGCTCAAGAAAAACTCATGATGTTGTCAGCGACCACCTCTCCACATCTGGAATCACACTCATCTTTTGTCTGTCTAACCAGTATGAGACCAGTTTATTAGACTATAGTTTTGATGGCCACACTAATGAGGATAATACAGCATTAATAATGAACCGTTTGAAGATTAAGGCATGGAATACATTAAAGCCATAATTAGTGCTCCTAATTATTTCTTTTTGAACATTTTTCACATCCACCTTGACAACAAGGACAACACCATTATTAAGAGCTTTAATATGTTGTATGTTTTGCTGCACACCCCTCCAGATCTGCAGCTTCTAATTATTATTTCTCAATTGAAAAGGAAAAAAAGGTTTTAGCGTTTCTTTTGATGTTGGATTGGTAAAATTTTACTTTTTCAGACAGAAACAACAAACACAACACTAATCATCATAACTCCAACAGTCAACACTTATGAAAGCAAGCTTTGTACACTTCTAATAAAAGTGACCAAACTCACTCATGCACACCTTTTAGTGAATTGCTTTAAGTACAACATTTTAAAAGAATGGTTATCTTTAAAACTAGTTTCCAAAGTTTCCCCTTAAATTTCATCTGCCTTCTGTTTGATTCTCGGTCAGACGGGGGCGGATTTACAAGTGGGGGCAAATGCCCCAGTGCCTAGAGCCTTGCCCCCCCCCCCCCCCAGTTGCCTCCCTACTTTTACATCCTTAAAATATCCTAAAAGTGATGCTGAAAAAAGAAATGTACAGTAATTTAAGTTCTTTTTATTAATTTGTCTTCTGTATTAATACTGTGGAACATTTGCTTTTTTCTTTTACTCCATCAAATGCTCTTATTTTTCTAAGAAGAAATATTTAACCATTTTAAAGTGTTGTGTGGATATTTTGTTGACTTCATTTACATGCAGCAGTAGCTCAGGAGGTAGAGCGGGTTGTCCAGTAATCGGAAGGTTGCAGGTTCGATCCCGGCTCCGGCCAGAGAATTCTGCTGTGTGTCCTTGGGCAAGACACTTAACCCGCCTTGCCTGCTGGTGGTGGTCGGAGGGACTGGTGGCGCCAGTGCTCGGCAGCCTCGCCTCCGTCAGTGCGCCCCAGGGCAGCTGTAGCTACGCTGTAGCTCATCCCCACCAGCGTGTGAGTGTGTGTGTGAATGGGTGGATGACTGATTGTGTTGTGAAGCGCCTTGGGGGGTTGTAGAACCCTAAGAAGGCGCTATACAAATACAGGCCATTTACCATTCATTTTACATATTGGGGATTTTCACATACTTCAGCATTGCCATCCTGTTAAATGTTCTAGATCCTCCCCTGCTGTCCCAGACTGATTCATTCATTTTTATGGCTTGAGATCTGTATGTCTACAGCACTATTAGACACTCATCTATACAGATTATCATTAAAAAAAGTTGATTTAGGTGTTACTCGTTCTTTAAAGTGAAATCATGTCACTACTCAAAATCTAGAAAAGCATATCTATAAATTATAATCCTTATAAATGATGCTGTAACAGGCACAAATCTGATCGAGGATTTAAATTCACTAATGTGGATCAGACTGAAACGCAGAGATTCTGATGCTGGATGGTGAAGACATGTAGTTTGTTCTAGTAACACCTGAGTGCCCAAAGTGTATTCTGACAAAATCAGTGTTACAGTGGGACCAAGGAAAGGATCAGGAAGACTAACTGGTTCCAGTTGGATGACTGGAAGCTGACCTAAGAAGATCAGAGATCATGACGAGGAATGAATGAACTGACGTCTGGGCAGTGAACAGGTGAGCAGATCTTTCTTATACGGGAAATCCAGTGGTCATATTGAGAAGGGTATGGCTGCAGCCATATAATTCTGGTCCTGTCTTCTTCGTTGCTCACTGGTCGTGCACGCTTAGATGTAAACATCCTCCCCTTTAGCTCAGAATCAGATGAAGACAGATTCAACACACTTTGGTGCAGAGTAACGTGCTGTATTCTCATCATTAATGAAAACAGCTTTGTGCCGATGACTGAAGTAATAGATTTGATTACACATTACTAAGAAAAACTTATTCCATTCACTGCCAGCCGTGTTCTGATCAGAAAGCCCCTGACTGCCAGCGTTTTTGAGCGTTTTTACTGTTTTTTGAAGAGTCACTGAACATTGTGCTCTATGATCATGTAAACACCAAAACTACCAAAAGAAAGAGTAGACTCACTTCTTACATCAGGAAGAATCACCATATTTCTAGCGTTATCCGTTCTTTCACAATCTGGTGCCCAAGCGCTGCTGCAGAAGCATTTCTGGTTCGGCGCATCGTTTTTTTCACAGCAGCGTCCCAAAACAAACTCGTAATCCATTGATTTTCTGCTTCCTGATCACGTGATGTGTGACATACACAGATGAAGATCCGTTTTAGACACATGATGTTTGTTCTCACGGTGTGGGGGCTCGCTCCGACGCCCACCCCGTAAAAAAATGCAAAAGACGACTATAGTCGTCAATGGCAGTGAATGAGTTAATAACGCCCTTAATTTCAACACCTTCATTCCCATCACCGGTCTTGGTTTTTGCTTACTTTAAAGTCATCAATGTGTGAAACTGTAATAATATAAAATGTCAGTCATCTCTCTTCATTTCAGATGCACTTGGACAGTTTGTGTTGGTAAACTCCAAATCTTTTCTGACAGGTGACCTGTAGATGATTCCTCTAATAAACCACAGGAGGAAACTAAATTAAAGCTTCATATACTGCTGTCTACGTATAACATTATTCCATTCAGATGGAATGCTTCAAAATGTTTATTTATTAAAAATGTGTTTTACTTCTCTGTATTGTGAAACCAGTATGTTCATGCTAGTTATGATTTTCATCAAAGATTGAAACCAAAGTTTGTAACCTCATTGTTTTCTTTGCTGCCACCCAGATGAAGCCTCATCATATCTGCCTTGCAGTGGCATGCAAATAAGTGGTTCTCCTATCTCTACGTTTTAGAGGTTTACAACCTTTTATATGGTTCTCATCTGGTTTTTAATACATGCTGCTGTAATATATACAATGCATATTTTACTTCATGTGTTATTTTACACATACACCTCATTGGAGATAAACATAAAGCACATAGACTTTGACACAACTCTATCATATCAAGGAAAGTGCTGCATGCCAACAACAAATAATCAAAAGACATGTTTGCTACTGAGTTGCATCATTTCTGTTTTCTCATTATTGCTCAATAGTTTCTGCAAAACGTCCTATGTCACATTATTTTGTGCCGAATGTTTTCAGATGTCCAGAATGTAGGAAAACCAGTTCATTATGAGTCTTAGTGTTGCACTATGCGCAGAATGAACTTTGACTTTGCCATGCTGCTGAAGACAAGAGTTGATTTATTAGATTTCATACTCATTAACCAATATGAGTATAGCAACATCCACTAGGGAAAATTTGTTTTTCTTTCAGCATTTGATGTTTTATTTATTAAATATAATGCCAGAAATTTGACAACTTGTATATCCTTTTGATGTCCTTGTTGTTGTGTTGAGTTGTCCATCTGCTTCCCTAGTTTATGCTTCACATTTCTACATAACATTTTTGTCATATTTTTCTATGGCAAATATTGAAGTTGATTAAGCCCACATTTAGCCAAATGGCAATGTTGTGGCGGAGAAGGTTTTAAGACAGAGTGCAGCAGTCTGATCGGCATCCTCCCTTTGCTCACCCCAACAAGCCACACCAAACCTGGGTGTGGTATCGACTGTGTAAACACGATCTCTTGTCTCTAAAGAGTTCTAGGGCTCAACTGCCTGTTACTTTGAGACTTCGTCGTTAGGGATGTAAGTTGTTGTTGTTTATGTTCTTCTTTATGCAGGGAAGTTTTGGATAAACAACAACAGAGGCCCTATTTATTTATTTATTGTTATTTTAGGCATTAGGTTCACCCTTAAGTTGTACTCTTGCATTTTAGTTACTTGCATGTCAACATCCATACACTGTTAATAAAATCCATAGACAATGTTTAGGTGTGGAACACGGCTGCTTGAGGTTGCTGGAAGATGGACAATATGAAGAATGGGTCCCACTAGCCCAGTTGTAGCAGTGGTGAACCCCTTTCACATCAGGTTTCAGGTTTTCTAAAATGAATGTGTTCACTTTAGTCAACATTTCTAAGAGGTCATTCTGACTTTTAAGAATCAAACAAAAAAAGACAAATGAGAATCAGATTTCTTTACAATAACATGCAAATTCAATTAAGTTTATTTACTGCATAGTAAGTCATTTCAAGGCACTTTACGAAGCAAACATTTAAATTGAACCTACTGAGTTCAGTTCATCACCTAAAAGTAAAAGGTAAAAGAGGAGAGTAATGTCTTTGGAGGTGAAACAAGGAGCTAAAACCGTTTAGGCTCGTTTGAGGGAAATCACGGACGAATGGTGACCTAGCTTTGTTGTTGTTGGACTTGTAAGTAATGATGTTGTTTTGTCCAACATCTTTTTACTTCGTGGCTTATTTTAGTATCTGTTGGCTCATGTAAGTGTAAGCTCGTTGTTAGCGCTAGCTATAGCCAGCTGCAGCAGGGTTGTTTACGACAGCTGTAATTTTGTTTTCAACCAGTGGAACAGAGAAGCAGGAAACTTTTTACAGTCGCTTTAATGTATCAAAAATAAAATCTGAATCACTGTGCCAACTATCAACTTTATCCAGAACGTTTACAAAGATTTCATACTGCTTTATTTGCATGCAACTTTTTTGAATGAAAAGAATGAAGTTACTGTTCTACAGTATGCAAGCAAATGCTTTGGGTAGTACGTGTATGGTTTCAGACACTATGCATTAACAATCCCTTTTTCTGCTATTTGCCTTGTTCTGCATTTGTATGCCTGTCTTCATCCTCAGTCAGGTCTCCCTGGAAAAAACTGCTTTAATCTCACCTTGCTTACTCGACTGCTAAACAAGGTCAAATACAGTCAATACAAGTTAAATATGAGGTTAATTAAAATGATAAACACAGTGTCAAATTACATTCATTGATGTTGGTTCCAGTGCTGCTGTGTGCACGGTTCTCAGATGTTTCAGAGAAATGTGAAAAGAAAACTTTACAGAGAGTTTAATGCTGATGTGATGGTGTGCACGATTTGTTTTCTAATGTTGAACAGCAGTGTGTGTGTGTGTGTGTGGTGGGGTATCATTATGTGTCTGCAGATCTGATTCCTGAAATCACCATTTGATCAATTAGATCTTTACTAAAATTGCTGCTGCTTTGAAACTTCCTTTGTTGACAGAAAACATGACGTGTCTGTGGGATGTCCTGCTGGAAGCACTTTTTCCAGTTTGGAAGCAGACAGAATTGAGGCCACAGAAAAGACAACACGGGTAAGTAGCAGGAACAACATGACAGATATGGGAAGACTTAACCAACTATGTTAGCAGTTTTTAGATCTGACGGGGTGCAGATGCAGCCAGGAGGCATTTATGGAGCAGGTGACTGATGAACCGCAGCTGTGACCCGACCCTCGAACACCAGAGCTGCTTCTGTAATCAGAAACGCAAAGGAGAGGGAGGAAGAGAGGGGAGAGAGAGAGCTATACCTAATAAACAGAATAGATGTTTCTCATTTTATGAAACTTATATTAAAACTAGTGCTATTGCATGTTACTCGTAAGCTGTTTGATGGTATAAAGCAGCTGAAATAATTGTACAGTAGTTCAGGTCTTATTAGGGCAGGTAAAGACTGGACAGTCGTGATGGAGGCTCTAAGTATGGTAGGTTTTTGGTTGCATAAAAGGGACATAATGTTGTTTTGGGTGCTTCTGTTGTTGGAAGCCAATCTGCAGCATTTCATCATATATCTGTGAGCCTATAGATACACCCCCCCCCCCCAGCTGCCACTGGAAACCAAGATGGTGATTAGAGATTATGCTTGGTAAAGATATAATAAACGTAAACGTTTCATGCTGGAAATTCCTATTTGGCTCATTAGCACCACTAGTGTTTGGACTTGGAAGTGCATGGACCTATACTCTGATCATCATTCAAAAGAACAGATTAGTGACAATGAAGAGAGACATTTTCTCTTCATTTAAAACAGAAACACCTCCTTCCTCACTTTGCATCACTTCCAAACAGATCCTTCGTGTAATCATGAATATTACCACTACTACTACTGTATTTCTACTACTACTACTACTACTACTACTGTATTTCTACTACTACTATTACTACTGGATTTCTACTACTACTACTACTGTACAACAATGAAGAAAACTGCTATAACTAAATAACAATTCAAAATAATTTCACACTGTTAGGTTAAAAACCAGTTAAATCCAGTCTGTTCCACCATTTGTTTTAGCTATAAATGAACTGAATCTTCAGCTAGACTCAGTGTTTGTGGATCCTGACACTTTCTGTCCCCTTAAACCTCCAGACAGTTGAGACATAGCTGCTCTGACTGACGCAGGTTCTGCTAAAGTTTCCCACTTCTAAAGGTTCCAACACCCGAAAGCACCAGACCAGGAACACAAACCCTGTCATGCATGAGTTATGACAACCTGAATCAGCAATACCTCCCACGTTTTATTAAATATCTTTAGGTAAAAATGACATTTTAAACTTCTTTTACTTCACTCAGATGATCATGTATTTGAATTTAACATGTATTAATAGCAAATGAGTTTTATATGTTTGAATTCTGCCACTCCAGTGGATATTATTGATGTTCTCCCATTTGCCTAGGTGTGGGTAACTTTTGTTAATATCAGAATCTCATCCTGCTCCATCCAGCCACAAAGTCTTTAATAAGCCCACGTCTCTCTCCTGCTGATGAGTCTTCATGCTATGTGTTAGCTCAAGGATGCTAACTGCTAAATGCCTGCTGTGGTGGACCTCTTCTCCCTAACCTAACACAACGTGTCCCGTCCTGTCTCTGCCCTCCCTCACTTGTCCCTGACCCGGTTCTATCTCACCTTTATGGGCCACGCTGCCATCCCTGTGTCCACATCCATGTGCTGCTATGGTGATGAACGCAAACATTATACAAGCTATGAGAAAATGCAACCATTAGCAGTGTATTTTGTTACACCATGTAATAAGAAATAAAGGTTTTAACTTCTGTATGTAATATTTGATCATAATCACTCTGAGACAAGAGTGTGTGTAGTGCACATCTGGCCTGCACATCTGGCCTGGCCATGTTTTTACCAGCTACCTGTTTATGCCAAAGCAGGCCTTTAGGTCACAAACACAGCATGAAGACAAAAATGTTTGTCTTTTTATTTTCCATGAACTGTCCTTCCCTCCATTCTATTTTCTAACCACTGAACCCATTTCAGGCACAGAAATTTTCTTCGCTCTGAGCCCTGCATGCACCATTATTCACATTTTTATGATTTACTGCACTCCTCTTTCCGACAGCAGGTTTTCCAGCTCACTCTCAAGTTTTCTCGGTTGTGAAATTGCAACATCTATTTGATTCTGTCTCGTCGTGGCAGTTTTTGACAAAATTTCATTTATTTTCCGTTTAATGATAGAAAATTTTTCATTCTAAAGGAAAAGTGTGATAACAGGGCTAAATGAGCCTCTCTTTGTCTGCTAGCATTAGCCTGAGACAAAACCAAAGACAACTGTGTTTTGACAGAGAAGAAACTCTGGTTTTAATCATGCTGAAAATCAGCTTCCTATCAAGCTTTGAAACATGTGAAACGTGTTCCTAATGTTGCTTTGCTGCAGATGATGCCACGTTTCTGCCTGACAGAGCTCAGCCGACTGGTTTCATACGTGTCTTTACCACATCATTAACGAGTCAACGAGGCGAGAAGCTGCAGTAGCCTCCGACACACAGAGACATGCAGACCAGCGCTGACGATAAACACTCAGAGGAATGGTCTGCTTCCCTCTCCTTGAAGTAGGGTCTGCATTTCTACTTGTTTTCATTTCAAGGCTTTTTGAAATGATCCTTCTATAATCCTTCAAAAACCTTCTGTTTGTTCTAACTTTTTTTTTTTTTGCTTGTTTATTTCATTGCTGCTGCCATGAAAACATTTAGCATTTAAGAAATCATCCTGAGAATTTAATGGAATGGTTTGGAGCTTTTGAAGCATGAAACTGAACAAAAATAATAAAATAAAGTTTATTTCTGATGTGAGTGTAATGTATTATAAAATGTGTACATTTTTATTTGTTTGAGTAAATATTATTTATTTATTGTTTGACATTATGCATTTAAATGTGTTTAAATGTGACGTAAACCAGCGCTGAAGCCTGCAGCAGATATCCACTAACACACTCACCTGGTCATTAAATGCTCAAACTCAACCTGTTGGAAAAGGAAGATGGTTCAGCTCCATCTGCCATGACACTTTTGAATGAATGAATCATAAATGAATGAATGAATGTCCTGGCTAGATTATGACGTGATTCAAGGTCAAGTACAGTGTGATATAGATCGTGTAATAACCAATAAGAATGGATAAGAATGTCAGAATGGAACAGGCCGGGAGCCTAAGTCTCCTCCACTTCCTGTCGGCTCATGGGTCCCCTGAATGAAAAAAAGAATGAAAGTGAACAGGGCTATAAAAATTATTTTCTGGTCCGCTTTAGCTAATCACATATGTTGTCCTTCAGTTTAAATGATAAATAATTGTGTGTTTCGACTGTGTCACATAATCCAAGATTTATTAGCTTGTAAAAATTCATAATTAAAACAACTACAAATCAGACGTTGCATACATGACGTCACAGCAGAAGCTCTTCTCCCCCAGCGTAGCTGCTATTTACCACATGACCAGATTTATAGTGGTTTTCTCCACGCTTAATGCTCCTTCTGTCGTCCTGGAAGAAGGATGCGCATCTTGCTAAACTTACAGCCATTTCTCTTCTCCTCTTCTCCGTGTCTGGTTAGATGATGTAAATTTGGTGAGACGAGCAGTTGTAGTCCTCTACGTGTTTTCACACAACACCTAGAGTAACTTTTGCCACCTGTCAAACTTAAGCACTGTCTTGGCATCAAAATGTGTCTTTAAATTTTACAGACATCATAAGTTAAATCCATGGCACGTATCAAACGAGATCAGAAAATAACTTTTATTGGTCCATAGACTCTTTATTTTTTGACAGAACAGGACCCATGGACCTGGAGTAGATGGCCGTGACATAGGCTCCCTGTAGAGGCTGTTGATCAAATGTAAGCAGTAGAAGTTAAAATTTCACTAATAGATAATTAGTCCGTGACTTATAGATGCTCAAAATTTCTACTTGAAAAGGGGTTAACAAAATACTCGTTCTTTGTTACTTGACACCTTTGGTTTCTCCAACCTGAGGTCTTTCACAAAGCTAAGTGCAACACATACATTATTATTAACTTTTCTACAGAAATTATACATTCATTTTGTGTTCTAACATCTGTTATAAAGACTAAAGTAATAAGACAACGATGTTTTAGTGCAAAGTTTTGGAAACACTTTACAAAAAGGGTCCCTATTACGTCCCCCAGCTCGCTAGGAGTGATGCCTAGAGGGAGTAATGCAAAAATCAAAAATAATATATAAATAAACTGGTAAGCCAGTGACAAGAACAGAGTCAGTGTGTTGCTAGCAAGAGGATTTTTATTAAAGAACCCCCTATTTATTCTCCCAGAGGGAGGAAAGGCCCCTAAATCAAGGGGAGACCGGCAGAGAAAATAATAATCAAACGCCGAACCAAAAAACACCAGCCCAGAAGAGGCAGGGGAGCTAAAACACAAAGGAGCAATCCCTTGTAACAGGGACGCCCAGAAAAGGAGAGGAGGTTAGGCCTCTGCAGAGCCTGCGCTCTGAGTAACTTAGAGAAGTAAATAAGCAATATAACTAAAGACCAGAGCCTTCTAAGTTAAAGAGGCCTCTGGAAAGCTCTCAGTAAAGAGCCAGCAACAAGCTCAACAATTAAAGCTCTAAGCTTTAAGAAAAATAAAGAAAAAGGCTAAAGCCTTGTAAATATTCCACTGAGGAATAGCAAAAAACACAAGGAGCAGTAAGTAAGCCTAGCACGAGGAGAGAGAGAGCAGTGAAGGCACCTCCGTGTCACCAATGCTCAGTGAAAGTTCTCTCCCCCATTTGCATGTGCCAGGTGAGTCCTTTTATCAGGAGGACTCCTAATTAAAATGTCCCACAGGTGTGGAACCAGCAGAGGAGCTATGGGCAGGGCGTGGTAGAGGTGTGTCTGAGGGCCTCTGGTGGACGAAGTGAGGGACGTCCGTAACAGTCCCTTTATTAACGTTATTTAGTGCATTATTAGGCATTAATAAACAAAGGATCTGTTTCTTAACATTCCTGATATTGTTACCTATTAAGTGTCCTTATGGTTAGGAAAGGAGGGGTGTCTGCTTAGTAATGCATTACTTAATATTAACATTAATATTAAACAGTCAATACATTATTTAATAGTTTATTAATGCTTAATAATGCACTAAGTAACATTAATAAAGGGACCCTTATTGTAAAGTGCTACCAAACTTTTTCCCACCTTCCTGCTCTTCTCATTCAAACGACACATCTGGCACAGAAAAGTATTTTCAATGTTGAAGCCTTTTAATTCATGTCCTTGATCTGGGAATTACAATCAGTTTACAGTCATAATCGTGTGTGTGCATGCATGCGTGCGTGCATGTGTGTGTGTGTATGTGTGTGTGCATGCATGTGTTCATTCGTGTGTGCATGTGTGTATGTGTGTGCATGCGTGTATGTGTGTGCATGCGTGTATGTGTGTGCGAGCGTGTGTGTGTGTGTGCAAGCGTGTGTGTGTGTGCATGCGTGTATGTGTGTGCATGCGTGTATGTGTGTGCGAGCGTGTGTGTGTGTGCATGCGTGTGTGTGTGTTTGGGACACTCAGCATACTTCATGTCAAGGCTTCAGTGCGGGTTTTCTTGAGTGTTTCTCTTCAAGCCCAGAGGACCTGAAGCCCAGCAGCAGCCAAATGAACCTATCTGTTTGCTGTCATGTTTCATATCATGTTAGATTTTAAAGTGAGTGGCATGTTTGAAAAGCTAAATGCTGGCTGCACACAGAGCTGTGAAGTCGCAACTTAACTAGAGACACAGCAGCAGCAGCTGAGTGCAACATGTCTCCTTCATACCAGATCATAAAATATTTCCATACCTGTTCTGTAACCAGTTAATTTACTCTGAGTAGGAATGTTCATGTTGTTTGTTGTTCATTTTCTGATGAAACCCTGTCTTCTTTTTACATTTATGACTTTTCCCCTCTGATCAGATTCGTTTTCTGAGCCATTATTTTGGATAATTCCTGCTGGTAATTCTGGTCTCACTGTCCTCGGTTTTGCTTTTTAAAAAGTTCATTTACCTGCATGTGAATGTCGCTAGAGCCCTGTCTGTATTTGTTTCAATGTCACATATCACAGAATCTCTTAGAAACTTTAGATGTCATTATCCCTCTGCTGCTGAAAGAAATAAAGTTTCTGATTTTCTTTAAATATTCCACAATATTCATCATCCATCAGTCACTGTGCTGAACCTGTTAGTTCTGGATCTGATCAGAGAGTCGTCTCCAAGTGGGACATCACCAGAAAACCTTTACAGAGAAGTAACCAGGAGGCATCCTAATCAGACGTCAGAACCACTGTAGTTGACTCACTTCGATGAAGAGGAACAACTCCCACAGAAAATGGATATCTTCATCTCATCTCTAAAGTTGAGTCTGGCCACTCTACTGAGATGACCTGTTTGAGCCATTTGTTTGTTGTCATTATGCAAATGGTATGACCACAGGTGAGAATCATAAAAGACCCGTCTCTTGAGCTCACCAAAGCCTCTCCTTTCAGCTCAGCTGGACAGTCTGAATCAGTGTCCTTTCCCACCATTCCCAAGGGAAACTCACACTACTCCTCCGGAATCTGAGATCAGTCCACACCAACACCAAACACTAAAGAACATTTTCCCTGGGAGGCTGAGAAGTGGCATCCCCTGATTGAACACACTCTCTGATCATTCTCAAATAAACTGGGACCACCAGCCTGTGTCACAGGTGTTGTCTTGGTCCCCCATGTTACACTGAAAAGACTATGAACCATGCAGCCCCACAACATCTCAGACAATCTGCATCTCAGCAAGTCATCCACCGCTGGAGCAGAGTGGACCAGTTGGTCTTAACTTAAGCCAGTCTTAACTCTTAGGCCAGACTTAGCTAAGTCAGACGTAATGACTGGAGTTAGTACCGAGTGCACCAACTCAGACTAGGACCGGTCGCAGCGTGCATCGTGCACGTTCACAAGGATACAAGTGTTGCTGTTCCCGTTGCCTAGCAATGCATCAGCCCAAGCTCAGTAAGGATGGAAGAGGGAGTCAAATTTCTACAAAATTTAGTAACACAATAATGAACAAACAAAAGTGCTATTTGGAAGATGATCACGGCTGCCAGCAATAACAAGTGTGACTGCTGAGTGCGTACAGCTGAGGAGGTGAGAAAAACAAATGCAAAGATCTTGTTTCAAGAGCAAAAAAAGACCAGTCTGCTCTTAAAAATCCCAACCCAGACTGGCGGGGGTACTCTTCCAAAAGCTTTGCAGAACAGCTCTAGGATTATAGATATTTTTGGAGCGGATTCACCTGCTTTTGTTGGCCTTTGTTGCGTTGTTCAGCGCCCGATGCATTACCCAATGAAGAGATCTGGGAGGATGAGCGCTGCACTGAGTTCACTTCCTCAGCACGGGAACGCTGCATCCAGGAAAATGATTGGAATAGGTCAACTAAATGACTCATAAAGGTTATTATTATAGACCACACACAATTCTCTAATAAAACAATGGAGATAGCCTATCTTTCATCAAGGCTTTACACACAGGAATAAACAAATGCATTGGCTGCAGCCTCAGTGAGTCTCATCTGTGCCGGTTAGCTTCTCCTTCTCCACATGTGGCTGTTGCTCATTTTCACACTTATAAAATAACTCCAGGTCTAGATCTTACAACTTACACCTTACAACGAGCTGGGTGAAACTTTAAAATCTACTTCAGGACTTAAGGTTACACCTGTGCGTACGCTCCAGGAGCCTATCCACCCACTCATTTTCCCTCAAGCCCTTAGTTATGATAATCAGAATGAGGAGACCCCAAAAGTGCTCCTTCACATGTCTGGTAATATCCTTCCTCCAGGTCAGGGGTTTTCTATCCAAACTAAATACAGCCTGAGACAATCCATCCTGAGTCTCCTGGGAATGGTCTTCTAGGCTCTTTGGGGTCAACCAGAAGACATTTTCCATGGCTTCAATGAGTTCCTCTCAAACCCAAGTCTTGCTTTTGCCACAGAAGCTGCAGGTCTTGTGATCATTGCACCTGTCAGCTGCTTCAAGGGGGCCTCTGAGACATCCAATCCATAATGATCCCATTCTTCAACTTGTTTCCACTTGCAGCAACACCATTTTATACATAGCTGCTTAAAGCTTTGTCTGCAACTGAGGCTCTGGACATGGTCCTTTTGATCCCATGTTCACAATCCCCCCCAAGAAGGGAGAAAAACTCACCCAGGGGTTTTCTACCAGATGTTCCCAGTTCACCCTTAGTACTTCTGGATGTACCTCTTCTCCTGCCACCAGATTCAACCCCCTCTTTCTGTAGTGTCCACGATATGCTGTTCCTAAAGTCTGATGTCATTGTATTAATTTAATAACATTTATTAACTCATTCACTGCCGGCCGTTTTCTGATCAGAAAGCCCCTGACTGCCAGCGTTTTTGAGTGTTTTTAGTGTTTTTTGAAGAGTCACAGAACATTGTGCTCTATGATCATGTAAACGCCAAAACTACCAAAAGAAAGAGTAGACTCACTTCTTACATCAGGAAGAATCACCGTATTTCTAGTGTTATCCGTTCGTTCACAAGCTGGTGCCCAACCGGTTCGGCGCATCGTTTTTTTCACAGCAGCGGCCCAAAACAAACGAGAAGGTCTTGGGTGCAGCTTGTAATATGGGGCGGAGAGTGGCCACAGGGCACGACCACACCATATATGGAAATGACGCCATTTTTTCCGGAACTGAAGGGGGCGCTACTTCCGGTATCCAACAATTTTTCTTGTTTTGTATTAAAACTTTATTGATAACGGCCATGAAACACAACTAGACTTTCGTAATTTATGGATTTTACTTCTTTTCCACGTTGTTTTTCAACACAGAACTTTCTTAACATTATTAAACAAAACTTATTTAAGAAAAAATGTGTGTTTACAACCATCGTAGACTTTGTTCAACTTTTATCTACCGAGCATTCGGAAAAACAGATAAAGGGTAATTCCAACTAATTTTTCAACCCCCTGGCCCCTTTTGATTGGCTCTAATTTCAAAACTACAATACTTAAACACATCAAACTTAGACTAAACTATTCTACACTGAAAGCAGTATCCTAAAGAACAGTTTGTGATTCATGAGACCTTTACTTGATCTGTGAAAGCCCAATAAAGGCTAGTTTCAGCACCTTTTTTGCAATTGAATCACATTAGAACTGGTCCAGCTCAGAAACCATATGAAGCCCTAGTTTATTTGTACTGTACATATTTTTTACACATTTGAAAATACACAAGATTATAACCAGGACTAATAGTTGATGCCAGCCACACATACATTTAAAAAAAACATCATTATACAATGGTTCTAAAAAAATACCATCATTAAAATTATATATATACACATGTCATTTATAATTGATAAATGGTTTGGAAAACCAAGACTGAGGCACAGTGAGCGTGGCCAGGTGGAGGAGAGGTAAGAGAATAAGTGACTAAGGAAAGATGAACATATTATTCATGTAAAAAATAAGAAAAAGATTCATCCTTCATAACTGAATGTCTTTTCTTGCAGGGTGAGAGGAGCTCCTTTTGCAGCTGAGGGTAAAAATAGAGAGATTGCAATTCTCTGAACTACAACAAAAGCTGATTAATAAAAATGTTTGAAGTTTTACACTTTTTATTTTGTTTAACTACAACCTGTTTAATTGTAGCAACCACTAACTCACCCATACATTAACACACAAGTCTAAACTTTAATCCTGCTTAAGTCTTCTTTAATTCTGTCCTATGTCTGCATCTAGAAATATTGACACAAATTAATTTGCCCTAATAGAATAATCTAGTCTCGTTTTAAGTGTTTAAATGTTGTAGATTTTGAGCTGGACCAGTTCTAATGTGATCAAGATTCCAAAAAACTACAGCTTATGCTTTTCAATAAACTCTCACAAATTAAGTAAATGGATCATAAATCACTAACTGGGGTTTTAGGACACTGCTGTTAATGCAGAATAATCTAGTCTTGGTTTGAAACGTTTAAGTATTGTCTTTGGTACGTTCATCCTGTGTCTGTCTGATTATGCCTTTAACTTTTTGTTCTTTTTAAAACACAGATAGGAGATCTTATTTACCTTTTTTATGCTGACGTTTCGGCCATCACTGTGGCCTTCTTCAGAGCTAAGCTGCTGAAAGCAGCTTCACTTCCGCTTCCGTTTAAATAAGATCTCCTATCTGTGTTTTAAAAAGAACAAAAAGTTAAAGGTTTAAGTATTGTAGTTTTAAAATTAGAGCTGAGTAAAGAGGAAATAGAAAAATGATTTGGAATTGCCCTTTAGCCCTTCTCCGAGTCAGAAGCTAGAAATGAAACTTAGATGGTTGAAAAAAATAACATTTTTTTAACAATATTTGAAAAATATTGTGTTGAAAACAACGTGGAATAAAAGTAAAACGAATGAACAAAAATAATTTAGTTTTAACTAGTTAATGGTTGGTTTTAACAAAAACAAAACAAAACTCAGACACCGCAGTTGACATTGGAAATAGCGCCCCCTTCAGTTCCGGAAAGAAATGGTGTCATTGGTCGTGCCCGCCCAGTGCCCACTCTCCGCCCGGTGCTACAAGCTGCACCCAACTGTACTTGAAACAAACTCATAATCCATTGATTTTCCGCTTCCTGATCACGTGATGTGTGACATACACGGATGAAGATTCGCTTTAGACACGTGCTGTTTGTTCTCACGGTGCGGGGGCTCGCCCCGATGCCCGCCCTGTAAAAAAAGCGAAATGACAACTAAAGTCGTCTTTGGCAGCCAGCGGTTGGATTTGAAAAGACGACTTTAGTCGTCAATGGCAGCGAATGAGTTAAAAAGACTATTTCCTATAGAGATTTTGTTTTATTTTCACTTTGTTACTTCAAATTTCTTTAAAAAACAAAGGTTTAAACACTATGCAAGGGCTATGGTTAAATATTCAGCTGAATATTGATAGAAACATTTGATCACTAGAGTGGTATCCAGTACTGGTTTATCTATCCTGACCTCCTCTCTCCATTACTGTCAACCATCTGTGTTCCTGTCATTATCTCAGAAGGGTCATAGCCTCAGATGAGGAGCTGTTACAGTAAAATGGAGCTAAAGGTCACGTCTGCACTCTTTTTTGTCATTGACCGTGTCTTATTCTCAGGACTGCTGAAACCAGAGAAGACAAAAATAAATAACTGAATGTTTCTGCAGACCCCTGAGACATTGGCTAACCTGAAATCTGAGGAGAAAGCTGCTCTTATCAAAGGACCTGGCGTGACATCATTTATGCATCTGATCAGGATGATTCCTGCACATCCACTATAATATTCTGATCTTACTTTGGACCCTGGGGTAGACACACAAATCACTACAGTAATAGACACCACCATGTCCAGCTTGGGGACATCTTGGTGTCCCTCAAGAAGAGTTGGAGAAGCTGGGAGGAAATCAGGCAGTCTTGGATTGTTGTGAATACTGATAAAAACCCAGGGAACTCAACCATATGCTGGTGTAACAAGTTAATTATGAGAAAATGAAATATTTCAACCAAATATCTTATTTTACTTTTATCATACTAAACCAATAGAAGTGACTGAAAACCTGGGTCCTGGTTGAATGAGGACAGGCTGCTGTCTCTCATAATTAGTCCATCATTCTGAGACCTAATTCTGTCTATCCAGCTTCTGGCGGAGGACACAAAATGTGCTGATTTTTTCCTCCTTTCCTACATGAAGCAACAATAGACATCCCAGTTTATTTGGACCCTTCAAGGACAGCGGTGTGTTGTGTGTGCTTAACCTCTGTAGTTAAATATAATAAAGGATGCATCATTGTGAGGTATTGTGCCTGTGAGGGTGTGATCCATGAAGGGGAGAGCATTATGAAAGCATCATAAATGAAAAGAGGCTGCAGATAACAGTCCCTAAACACCACTGCTGCTCTCCTGCTATACATAATGACTAAAGAAACAGCGCATTACCGAGCATCCGAACTCGGCGCAGCTCGAAAACTTGGTCATTTAACCTTGAATTGACATCAACTTTCACCAACTGAGGATAGATATTAACTGTGACATACAGTAGAGAGGAAAACAAAATTTATGATTTATTGTACCATTTCAAGTTAGGAACTTTCCTTTTATTTCTGCCATTACAAGAGCATGACAGCAAATGACAGGCAGACATTATTCATTTATTCAGTTTAATCTCAAATCTGCAGACTAAACTCTCATCTCTCATTTTTAAATTTCTTACTTTGAAATGATCGTGGTGCACTTTAAACTCTCTCTGTAGCGTATAGGTTTCCCTTCTTGCAGCCTGGAGGTGAACGTTTCACATGCATTGAATTTGGGTGGACCAGATCACATGGTAGGAAGTATTTTATAATTAAAGTTAGTTGTTGTGAGACAGAAGTCCCATCAAGTTCACAACCTTGTACCGTTTGGCTCCATCTGCTCTCTTCCTGTATCGTATCGTCCTTCTAAGACCTTTCTGACACCGTCTCCCCCGGGAGTGATTGAAGATTACTCCCCTCCAGGTTTCTCCAATCCAACTCATCCAACTTAACCACACACTGATACAATCTGAAGCAACTGAACCCAATAAGGACTGTGTGATTGCAGTTGAAGTAGCTCAGATAACAGTGTTTGGTTGCTGACTGGCTCTAATGGTGTGACTGTGATGTATGTGTGTGTGGGGGGGGGGGGGGGGGGGGGGGGGGGGGGGGGGGGGGGGGAGGGTCTGCCAGGCCAACCCTCTGCATGTGTGCTGGCCTGGCATCACCAGTCTAGGCTGCAGATGAATAACAGATGTTGGCTGACATTCAGGGCCATTTGTTATTTATCCGTCTAAGCAAAACAGGTTGGAAGGTGGCACCATGAGTCAATGTCACCGGCTTGGATGCCATCAAAGGCACCTGAGCATTTAAATATGTCCCCCTCTCAGTTCAGTCTAAGAGTTTGAAATTAATCCTTTTTATATGATCCTGATACTTTTCTTAGTGTCGTGTAGATCTGGAGGTTCGTCTTAAACTGAATTCACGGAACTCAATTATGAAGAAATTTGATTTTTTTTTTTTTTTTTTTTTTTGCTGTGAAGCAGATTTGTTTAATGGTGTAGATTTTTTTTCCATCTCCTGTCCAATTTCTAGCACTTTCTGTACTGAAAAAGGAGGTTTGACAGCTAAATTACAATATTAAAATGGACTTTTTTCTCATCTGCCACGTTGTTCCCTGTTCTCATCCTCACCAGGCTGCTCTGAAAAATATCACTGCCAGTTATCTTGATTCATGTCTGATGGGGTCTCGTTTTTTCCTTTCAGTTCTTCGAATTTCTGTTATTACTTTCTGTCACCACCTGCAGAGAATAAACCAGGCTGACTTTTAACAGAGCGCCAGTTTTTTACCACGTTTTTAAAGCGGTTGCTTTCACAGCAGTGAGATTTACCACAGCTGCGTAAGCCACCCAAATGGAACCATAACTGTAAATCGTGATATTTTACTAGTGTGAAATGCAGATGCAGTTAAATTAAATTGCATTATGTTCAGCTCTTCCCTCCTCTAATAAACAGCTGCACTGCCTGAAGGTGGTTTAGAGCCACAGCAAATGCCAAATTGACCATTAATAGTCAACTCTAATAAAAAACTGTGTTGTCTGGTGATGTAGGATATTTCAGTCCTTGTGCTGGCATTGGTTTAGTAAATGTCACAAAGTTAATGACACACCAAAGCTGTGAAACGCATGTACCTCTGGGTATTTCTGGTACAGATTTGTTCTGCAGGGAATGATGGCTTCTTTTATTTCAAGACAACAGCACAACAACATTTCTCATGTTGACGGGACTCCATATTTTCTTCAGCACTCTAGAGGCTCTGCTCAGCCGTTTCTGACAGCGCTAAGCTCAAGGTCATCATAGTGAGACTAGCAGGCGAACCTGGATCCCTACATATGGATTATACCCTCTAACAGAACCATCCCATGTTATGTTGCTCTTGTCATAAAGCAGCCTGTGAATAACAGTGGCAGAATCCCCATTGGGGGAAAAAACAGCCACATGGCACCATGCCAGAGGAGAAATGATGCACGCAGCAAAAGAACCTGCAGCCACACAAGCAAAGCTCCTCACTGCTCCCCATAAACCTTACCTGCCCTTCAAAGGGGAACAGTATTGTCACTGCACGGACATCTGCCAAAGTGATATTAACAGAATTCAATTGCAAAAGAGGCAGGGCACAGATCGTGTTGCATGCAATTAATAGGAGGCAGGCAACATCCAGAAGGCCAACTGTAATGTGCTGTTAGGACAAATGTATAGAAACGGAAAAGTGGAAGGCATTTAGGGCTCGGACATTGATTTGACACTGTTATCCAGCGTGACAGTCGGTGATAATAATATAGTAACAAGCCATGGAAAGAGGGAGAACGGCAGAGACGAGGCTGAGAGAAAACGAGGGTTAAGAGGAACTTTAATGAGAGGGAATATGAAAGGCAGAGACAGACCTCAGCAGCACATCGCAGCTGGGAATAGGTTACTTCCTGAGGCTTCCAGATTGAGGAAAATCTTTGAACGTGTTTTTTTCAAACCCTCCCAATTTCCTTTATTAAATTAGTAAACTCTAACAAGAGAATTAATTATAGACTTTAGAATAATAGCTGAGGGGTGGCTGCTGTTTTCTAACAACACAAAACTGGGTTGTATAATATTTTTGGACAATTCTGTGACAGGATGGTCTTGTTAACCAACAGTAAAATAAAAACATGAACCAAAACAAATTCTGGGAAGATCTGTGTATTTTCTCTAATGAACACTGCTTCATCATCTTTTAATCAGCACTAAATATAAAAAACTAGTCAATTTACAAACTGTACAATAGAGCAATGCTAAAGCTAAGCTAACTGTGCTACAAAGAACAGCAGAGATGTTAAGTTGTGTTATAATTCTGGAGGTGCTGGACTCTACTTAGTATTTATGTCTGCTGAATCATCAAACACCCTTCTGTGGTGTGTGGGGACAGAACAGGGCTTACACAGGGTCGACAACAACATGGGTAATAGTGTGATTCCTAGTTTATAATATAATATAAACATGTACATCACCATCATTAGCATTGCATGACTTTCAACAAAGAATTCAATAGTTGTTTGTGTGCAGCTGTCAGACTGTGGTGGTGTTGGGCCCAAGTGCAGGAGGAGGCAGGCAGCAGGTAATAAAGCAAAGAATCAAAAGCGTAGAAACAGGACATGACACTATAGTTACCATGAAAATGTTGGGGTACAACAGGAAGATCTGACATAAGTGAATAATCACTGATGGAGGTTATTACTTAACAGGGACAGGTGAGTTAATGGAAACAGGTGTTCAGTGACTGGGGAGCTGAGGGAAGGTGAAAACTGAATCTGATCAGACACAAAGGAAACCAAAAACAGTTCTAATCTAGTAACCAAAAAGGGTCTGAACCTACGACTGAATAAAATACACAAAAGAATAAACACACACGACATCACATAAAACAAGAAAACACTCGCCAGAAGAAGAAAGTTTTTTTTATTCAGCATCCTTCAAGATCACAAAGAATCACAAGGCACTTCAC
The DNA here is from genome assembly GCA_006937985.1 of Aphyosemion australe. NCBI lineage: Eukaryota > Metazoa > Chordata > Actinopteri > Cyprinodontiformes > Nothobranchiidae > Aphyosemion > Aphyosemion australe. The sequence continues at coordinate 833,536 of SSNS01000181.1, read as the reverse complement.
ATCAACAATAAAAAATATGAAAAAATTCTAATGAAAAAAGGAGGCAGACCAAAATTTACAGAACTGACAGAAACAGCAGCATGAAGAGAAGCTAGTGAGGAGAAACCAGCAGTCACACCAAAACCAGCCCGAACAGGTGAGTCTTCAGCTGCTTTTTAAAGGAGACCACTGAGTCCACTGATCTGAGGCTCAGGGGAGAGAGTTCCAGAGTCTGGCGGCCACAGCAGCAAATGATCTGTCACCTTTGGTCTTTAGCCTGGTGCGCTGCACAACCAGTAGGCTAGTTCAAAATACCCACAGTTCACAGCTGCAGATTTCAGTGTTGAGGCTGGGGCACTACCACCAAGAGTAAAATAATATTTTTGTCAGAGTTTTCTTGTGTTGTCTAATAGGCCTTTTCCAACAGCACTACTCAGTGTGACTCAGGTGGGTGTGGTTTGATCTGGCCGCCTTTTCCAACAGCACGGTTCGGTATTTTCTCTTTACTTTTCAGTCTCTGTATCCTTGAGGTTCCAAGTGCACTGACCCGGGCCAGCACCGCAACTCTTGGCAGCTGATTGGCTAGGGGGTGGAGTCACTGGTTGTTCCAGAGCTTTCTGGCTGCCACCTCGCTGCCTGTGGCCATTTCCTGGTTTAGAGTCTGACAAAAAGCCATAAAACTGAGCAGAATGTCCAGCAACACCATTTCTGTGCTGAACTGTGTTTCTGTGAAGCATCCGGATCACCCCACACTGTTTACTGGTCACCTCATGCTATTATTGTCTCGAGTAAAGATCTACTAGAGGACTAATACCCACCTATTTTAGATGTTTCTCTGCTCCAACACCCCTGATTTGAGTCAATAAGTGATTAACAGGCTGCTGGAGAACTTTAGAGATGCTAAACAGACAATTACCCCAATAAATCAGGTGTGTTGGAGCAGAAAAACAACTCTTGCCAATCTGTGATCGTGGCTTACTGCACAGTTAAAAGCTTACAGAAAAATATTTTGATCACACTCATTATTTTATGGAATTCTTTAACGACATGTACAGCACTCACTCATTTCCACCCAGTAAAAGGTCAGTCTGAACAACCCTGCAGAACCTGGTGGACGTGTCAGAGCTCTGGTTTATCCAGCATTAGCAACACATCATTAGCTCTATGTTAACAGAATCAAGCCAAAGAGCAAAGAGAGTTTGAGCAGAGTGAGTGAGCAGATGCAGCCAGGCGGGAGGGGCAGATGGAGGAAGGACTAACCCAAGAGTTCAACATCAACAAACGCTTTAGAGAGTCAAAGATGAAGCGCTGCATCAGAGCCAACGCAGGGCATGAACTGGTCAACAAAAATAGAAGAGAAGAAAGGAGCAGAGGGAGGGAATAAATGTAGTGTTTAATTGGACTTTGATCAGGGTTAATTTTCATGAATTGTAGCACTTAATCAATCGTGGGGTTTGTCATTAATTTATTAATTTATGATTGCTAAGTTAGCTCTAAAAATATATAGCTTTACTCCCTAGGCTGCCTGCAGAGGAGCTGGGCGCAGCAGCTTCCACTGCAGCAACTTCACTCTGCTCACCTTGTTTGTGTTTATTGACATTGACGTAGGAAAGGCTGTGGCAGGCTGAGAGATGCAGAATCATGTGAGCAGGTTCCTGAGCTGACCAGAGAGCGAGGAGACAAAGCTGGAGGCAAGCCGTTACATGGCAGAGGTCAGAAAGTGGAACCAAAGCCATCATTATTTTCAGCTTTGGGAAGATGATGTGCAAAGTGTTTTCTTTTTCCTTTGGCTGTGATTTTATTTATGAAAGCTCAGGGGGAGCTGTGAGGGTCCTCAACAGGCAGATTTATAACAGGATGGGATGTAGTATTTCAGGAACACAAAAGCAAAATACAACAAGCAGCTTCCACAAGAAGAAATACTAATAAATCTGGAAAATAAAAGAGACAGGTTCAGCTTTTATATATTCACAGGGAGAGGGGGAGTGAACAGCAACAGCATCGATCATCATAAACACACACACGCACGCATGCACGCACACACAAGCGCATGCACACGCGCACACACACACAAACAAAGGTAAATCCCTTCGGCCCATCATATCATACAAAAATCCTGCAATCAGAAAACATCCACACCCAAGTCTGAGCGGAAAGAGGTGGAATAAAAATGAATTTGCATATAAATGAGGTTGAGAATTAGTATCAGTTTGTTCTTGAATGTAATTATACTGAATGTCTATAGAATAAGTGCATGTTGATGGCATGTCAGCAAGTGTGTAATAAAATCTCCTTCACATAAAAAGCCACTCCTCATCAGACTGAAATCCCTATAAGACTTGTTGTTTTTGTGCTGTTCTATTGTTGCTCTTATTTGATCAGTTCTTCATCTCTGGCATTGTTTTGCTCCTTCTCTACTTAAAATAACCTTTAATCACATTCATAAGATGTTTTTTTTATTATTTGTTGGAAGATTTAGTTTGATCAAAATCAGCTGAGCACAGCCCTTGGAATGGTGAGGTCATGTAGATGTGATCATGTGAACCAGACTGCGAATGGAGCTTTGCACAGTGAGCACCATGAGAAATAAAAAGGGTAGACAAGATTGAAGGAGATATTAGTCCCATGTAGGTGAGGAGCACAGTACAAATCAAATAAAAGGTATCACAGCGGACATATTAAGGAACTCCTACCAGACTGGAGTCCCTGATTTAGCTCCTGTTGGTGGTTAAATGTTAGAAATCCCCTTTAAATGGTAAGGTCTATTCAGGGGTTCTGGAGAGGAGGGTCCGTTGGATAGTCAAACCTCGGATTCAGGAGGAGCAATGTGATTTTCGTTCTGGCCGTGGAACACTGGACCAGCTCTATACCCATAGGGGGGTCCTGGAGGGTGCGTGGGAGTTCGCCCAACCAATTTACATGTGTTTTGTGGATTTGGAGAAAGCGTTCGACCGCATCCCTTTGGGGGGCCCTGTAGGGGGGTACTTCAGGAGTATGGGGTACCAGTCCCATTGATACGAGCTGTTGGATCCTTGTATGACTGGTGTCAGAGCTTGGTCCACATTGCCAGCAGTTGGCTAAGTAGGGCTCGTTTTTGGTTAGAGTTGGACTCCGCCAAGGCTGCCCTTTATTACCGATTCTGTTCATAACATTTATGGACAGGATTTCTAGGTGCAGGAAAGGTGTTGAGGGGATCCGTTTTGGTGACCGTGATCTCCGGCTTTTGATGGAGCAGTTTGAGTGTGAAGTAGCTGGGATGAGAATCAGCTCCTCAAAATCAGAGACCATGGTCTTGAGTCAGAAGAGTGTAGAATGCCTTCTCCAGGTCAGGGATGAGGTCCTGCCCCAAGTGGAGAAGTTTAAGTATCTTGGGGTCTTGTTCACGAGTGAGTGAACTCTGCTGGTGGCTGTCCACAGAGTCGGGTGACTGGTCCTTTGAGATTGGTTTACAGGGTTCTCCTCAGAGGTACAGTGCATCCAGAAAGTATTCACAACGCTTCACTGTTTCCACTTTTTTGTTTATGTTACAGCCTCATTCCAAAATGGATTAAATTCATTGTGCCCATAAAATTCAACACACAACACCCCATAATGATAATGTGAAAAAAGTGTCTTTGAAGTTGTTGCAAATTTATTAAAAATAAAAAACTTGAGAAATCACATGAAGGGCTGTGAATACTTACCGGATGCACTGTAAGTGTGGAACACTGGTTAAATGGAGGTCCATGATCCAAAACTCAGCAGTTGTTTTAACATATCTGGGTCCAAATCAAAGCAGACATGAAACAGCAAATAGATCTGTGTCCATTGAGCCGAAACAAATTTGTGGAAGACAAATATTCACAGGCAGGAGGAACAGGCAGAATCGGTGGTCAGAAAGTCAAAATGTGTCAGATGGCAGAAACATGGACATGAACATGGACATGGGCACAGACATGGACCCGAACATGGACACTGTTGTTGGTTTAGTATCCAGGAAACAGCAGAGAACATTTCGGCTAGCAGAAGCTAACCATTAGCATTAGCAACTCCACCACACAGAAGAACTCCTCCAGGCTTGTGTTATTTGTGGAGATAAAACATCAACGTTGCAGAGCAAACAGAGTCAGTGGTAGAGTTGTGTTGCTGTTAGCCAATCAGAGGAGAGATGTCTGAATATCACGAATAATAATGAGTTAGACTCTAAGGCTGGATTGCGCCAACAAGGTATAACTTTAAACTCAGGTTTAAGTTTAAATTCTGTTGCACCAAACTTTAAACCTAATTTAAAATTAAGACGCTTTAAATTTAAACCTCTCTTTTAAACCCAATTTAATTTTTACACTAAACCAAGTTTAAATTTAAGCTTGTTGCACCAGAACTTTAAACCCAAATTTAAACTATGATCTAGGATTAATTTTAAACCTGTTAATGAGGAGGTTTAACTTCAACAATGGCTTTATTTTTAAGGTATATCTAGCAAAAATGATGATGTTCCTCAAAGAAAATTTAGAAACAGCTCAGTCCACTTGATTTATATGATAAAGATTAACTAGTTACTGGTTTAACAAAGAGTCTACTTCAGAGCTGTTTTTTTTTTTCAGCAAGCCTTCAGCTGAGCAATGTCTCTTTTTTTATTTATTTATTTTTTTTAAGTCAAATGTAGATCCAATAAAACTATATCAACCAGTTGCTGCCTCCGCTGGACTGACCATTGATCCTGGGCAGACATTACATCGCTTGTATGGAAGCACACACGGGTCTGCACATACAGCTCACTATTTCCTTCACTGACACGGAGCTGACCCAGTCACAGCCTGAGACGCCTGTTCCCTTTAGCTGCACCGGTGTGTGGAGTGGAGCTAACTTAGCTCTGCAGCTGAGCTAGCTAATGTTTTGTATCTGCTCCAGTGTGCGTGATTTGGAATCATAGGATGGCCAAGGAAGGTCCCGCCTTTCTCGCCTCTGATTGGCTAGAAGGGCTCTCCTACGATTGGCTATTTTATTTAGCAGCAAACCGCTAAGTGCAGACTGTCCTGCCACCAACAGAACAGCTGTTTTGGGGAGTTTTGTAAAGAAAATGTGAATTTTTTGTTTTGTTTTGAAAAAGTTTTTTTCTGTTACTTTTATAAAAAAAAACTGAAATGCGTAAAATGTGAACTAATATCTTGTTGCATTTTTCACACTGTTGGATTATATCTGTTGGCTCTCAAGCATTGAGGTTAGCTAAGTACATAGGCTACCTGGGTATGAAATATAATTAAACTGCCCTATTTTGCCCAGCTGTGTGCAGCAGGTCTGTTTCTCTTCTAGAATAATGAAAACTGGTGAAAAATAGGTCTAAATTATAATCAGCTTTGAATTAAATTTAGATTAATACACATTTAAACGGTTGTCCTAAATTATGAAAGTGAATACATAACATTGTCTATATAGTAATAAGATAAATCCATGCTTGAAAGCCAACAGAAGTCAATCCAACAGAGTGATAAATGCAACAAGATTTATTACAAGTTTACATTTGACGTTTTTCAGGTTCGTTTATAGAAGAAACTGAAATTGTTATGTTGTAAAACAGGACGGTTATTATAGCGCTAAATTCACATTTTCTTAAAAAAAAACTCCTCAAGATCTGGCTGCAGACATAAAACCCTGCAGGGAGGGAAGACGGTTTGCTGTTACATGAAATAGCCAATCGTAGGAGAGCCCTTCCAGCCATTCAGAGGCAAGACCTTCCTTGGCCATCCTACGATTCAAAATCCCGCCTCCGGCGTGTAGAGATAGCTTAGTTGTTAGCTTAGCTAACATGATTAGAATCTTCTGAGATGGACAGAAAAAGCAAAAGAGGAGCGGAGAAACTAAAAGAAATAGCTAAATAAATGTTCTCTTCATGCCAACGCTGTTAAAGGCTCCACAAATGACAGTCAGTGGGTGAGAAGAACAGAGAGGAGGAGGTTTCTCAATGTAACGTCTGTTAGATGTTAAAGTCCAGGGTCTCCATAGACGTAAAGAATATTTTAAATACGTCTTAACACGCTTTTGATGTTTATAGCTTAATAACAGCCTGTTTAATTAGTAGATTTTATTTCAACATTCACTCCTTTGATTTAAATCAGTTTAAGCAGTTTAAAAAAATAAACTGAGTTTAACTAAACCGAGTTTAATTTTAAGTGATGCAACGCAGCTCCGCTTAACTTTAAACCTGGTTTAAGTGATTTTAAACCGAGTTTTACTAATCTCTGATTAGTGCTAATCTTAGTTTAAATTAAACCTTGCAATCCACCCTAAATCCTGCTGTTTTGTACACCCTATTCTTCTGGCTAACTTCTACTTTCTGAAACAGGAATGTGTGAGCTTTTTCTAGAGAATGACTGACAAGGCTTTAATTTATACTGGAGACCATAGCAGATGAATTGAAATAACAATGAGAGCTTGGATGGGCGTGGCTAGAGCTGCAGACAGTAGCAGAACATGGCTGCTTCATGACATAATCCCTCTATGTGTGACGAGTAAAATCTAAAGTAAAAACAAAGTACATATTTCATTTAAAAATTACATTTCACCTGCTAGCAGAGATGATTTTTCCTTAGCTTAGTGAACTTTCAAATCCGTTGCTTTTCTGAGTTATAAACCTGATCTGAGAAAGGCAGGACACGTGCTGCTTGGTGCTCATGTGTCACCAACCAACCCTAACAGTCAAGTATCTGATTAAACTCCATTAAATGAACGTTTCTAAATCTAATTCTGTGTGTGGTTCTATAGGATACGCTGAGCTGCTCTTGACAGCGCGTCTCATTTAAATCTCAGTTCTGCCTTCACTCAGCAGGGTCTCACCATCAATTTCCCAACATTTCTGCAACTCGAGGCAATGAAATCTGACGTGTAGAGGACAGTGGTCTCCCTGAACAGTTCCAATTTGTGTCTTTAAGTATTCCTGTCTAAATTCTGCTCTAGCGGTAATGATCGTAATTATTTTAGAAACTGGTCAGATTAAATAAACTTTTATCTGCTTCAGCTATGTGCTGCATGGGAGCATTGATGGATTTTTCCTCCTGCTTAGAGGAAACTAATGAAATATGTTATGTGTCACAAATGCATCCATTACGTGAGACTTTACCTTTTTTCTTCATTTCCCAAGCGTCAGTAAGTGGTTTTCAGGCCTCTGGGAGCCACCCAGTGCTCTCATTAGAAACCCGGTTATGACCCTGCCTTAACCATGTCATCTGCCAGCCTCTCTGTGGATCCATGCATTACTTAAAGGGTGCATTGATTGTGAGCAGAATCACAGCGTTTGTGAGGCAGCCTGATGGATCCAACGAGCTGCGGACATCCACCGACTTCACCAACCTCCTGCAGTTCAATTCCTTTCACATCAGCGTCCCGATCGATACCGTTTCCTATCGATGGACGCGAGAGAAAATAGTTTTTATCACCTGAACTACCTGCTGGTACCAGCAGCTGCTGGCGTTTACTACGCTGAAACCAAGACTACAAAACAATATCAACACATAAAAGCAGCCAAGCCCCAAAGAGATCAGACGGAGATGTTTACCATCAGCTAGGAGTATAATTACTCAGAGCTGATTGGTGGCTGGAGTCAGAGACTGATTCGTACAGATGAGCTGTGAGCAGATTCCTTCTTAAGATAAACATCTGTTTAAGTACTTAAAGTGACCTCAACCAATTAGGACTGACTCTTCCCTTCAAAACAATCAGTGCACTTGACTTTAAGTGTTTAACAAAATCTTTGTTTGTGCTGCTTTGATATGAAGGAAAAGGTGCAGGATTGCTGTGTCGTGCTTCTTTCCAAATTTATCTTGGGTCCAAGGTGCATTTATTAAATAAAAAAAAACACTTGACTTCTGTGAGAAGAAAGCACTGTGTCTTGGTGTGCACACACGGTGCAACTGTTTGAAGGAGAAAGTCCCTGATGGAAAATGTGCCAACTGAGGGAAGAGAGCAGTAGATAAAAACGGGAGAGATAAATATCCCATCAGCCCCAGGCATGGGATTTAATTTTCCTCTATGAGCATTTCTACTTCAACTTGAGAAATTGATCATTTATATTCCCATACCAGGTGGAAAAGTGGATGGGCTGGTGTGTGTGTGTGTGTGTGTGTGTGTGTGTGTGTGTGTGTGTGTGTGTGTGTGTGTGTGTGTGTGTGTGAGATGAGGAAAGAGGCTGCATGAGGGCATAACTAAACCCACTGAAACCAGTACAATGATACACGGAGGCGATACAGTTGTTACTCAGTTAAATGATTCAGCAGTAACAGGATAAATGGGAAAACAAAACAAATATCAAACTGACAGTCGGTGTTGTAGCCAGGGGGGTGGGGTGGGTGAGCAGGCTGACAGGTAGATTAACACTATCCCACAGCCTGTTTAGCTCCAAAGAATAACATGATCATATTAATCATGGCTATTGATTGATAACAACTCTGCAGGTTGACGTCTCTATCATGCATCACCAGCTGGGTGCTACACACTCCTGCCGCAGTGCATGTCTCACTGCAGTAAATCCCGCCTCTTCCTCCATTCTAGCTTTCTGTAAAGCATATTGTGTTTTAATGAACAATATTGCAGATAAGCAACATGTGCAGCGTGTTTAGTCATGTCCTTGTCAGCTTGTTGCTCATGAATAGACATCAGTGCCTGTGTGGGCTCTGTGTACGCCGCTGTAGAAAACAATCTCTTCAACCACGCACGGTGACATTAAGATCACTTGACAACAACACACAAATACTCCCACGGGGCAGAACATGAAAACACATTTGCATTGATGCGACTGCTCAGCTGTAATACCTTAGAAAGCCCCAGGGCCCTGCTGGGAGGCAGAAGTGCACAGTGTAGGTTTGAGGTAATGACCTTGTTTATACTGCGGTTTAAAACCATTTTAATGCCATAAAATAATTTTCATTTTGATCTTCAAAAGCAGCCTGGTAAAATGCACTCTACTACACCTAAAGCATGCTGTATCAAGTTTAACAGAACAGATACAGTGTAAGACTTAGTTCTTCAGGTTGTGGTGATAGCTACCGATAATTATTGGGTATCGTTCTGTGATGGGACTCTTTTCACTTGCTGTCTTTCATGATGCATATTTAAACCAATATCATGTACAGTTTAGAAATAACGGAGTGTGGGGTGTTGTCAAATCTCGAAAATAAGATCTCATGCGTTTGACTCTCAGCTACTAAGAAAACAACACTTTAGCTCAGTTTCTGTATAAATGAATAAGTTGTATAGTCGTTTTTGTATTGGATAAGGTCAGTTAGCTGTACTCTAAAAGGAAACCAGTTGTAAATTAACATGCAATAATTTTCTAGATGTTTTTTACAATCTGTCCTGAAGCACACAGCAACAACATGCAGAGCTCATGATGGCTTCTGACTTCTACATTACAAAATCACTATCTATGGTAGATGGGTTTCAATGCCCCAAGGATCCTAGAAGCTATGTTGTTTGGATCATTGTTTGCTCCTTGATGGGTCTCCAATGGCAAACTAATTCTGGGTGAGAGACCTGAATAGGTGCAAATCAGAAAACCTTATGATCACCCACAAGAACTAGGAACCAAGATAACCCTCCTTAACTATGGATACCAGTGCCTCACCCTGGAGCACGACTGAGGGAAGGGGCTTGTTGGTGTGAACCTGGTAGCTGGACCTGTAATCATGAGGTCTGGCTGGGAATAACTCAAATGAGATAGAAGGGACAACCCTCTTGTGGACCCACCACCTCATGCTGGATCCTTGGATCCTTGGTTGTCCATAAAGTGGTTGTTGAGATATTTTCCTAAAAAGCAGACAGGGTTGACTCCAGTAGTTACTGGCTAAATTTTAAACAAAGATCTCAAGTAAGCTTTATGACTTAATGTGTGTTGTTAATGACTCCAAACGTCTACAGCAACTAATTTTAGTTGCATATTTTTAAATTTGGGGTCTGCATAGTTGCACACGCTATAGAATTGCCTGGCAGCAGGAATGGTAAATGGCCTGTATAGTGCCTTAAAGGGTTCTACAACACCCCAAGGCACTTTACAACACATTCACACACTCATTCACTTACTGGTGGTGATTAGCTACATTGTAGCCACAGCTGCCCTGGGGTACAATGACAGAAACGAGGCTGCCGAGCAATGATGCAACCAGTTCCTCCAACCATCACCAGCAGACAAGACGGATGAAGTGTTTTGCCCAAGCACACAACAACTGTGACAGATGGGGCTGGAACCTTCAACTCTCCGGTTATACGGTGGGCACTTAACTATCGGCAATTGGCCAAGTCCTTCACCCATCATTTTTATTAACAATATTTTTATGCCAATGAATTTGTCTTGTGAATGGGACATTGCAAGCTTCCACATCAAATCAGCATCTTTTTTGCAACAATTGTTCTATGTGCATGTTGCACACCATTAGAAAGCTAGGATTCTTGGGATTCCAATGATATATCAATCAAGGATTCAACCATAACTGTAGACACAATAAAGGCTTTTGTCAATCCACTCGGAAATTTAAAATGACATTTAACTCACTGTTCAAAGCCTCATATCATTGACAAAATATTGCAATCTCCAACAAGAATGGTCTTTTTAAATCCAGAAGTCCAATAAAAGTACTCCAATAAAATAGTTGGTTCATAACAAGTCTTGGATTTACAATCCAACATAACAGACTGTAGAAAACATTCAAAATTTCCCTCAGATGCATCTCTCGTAATCCCCATTAGCACCCAAATAGCTTCAAAATTTTGAGTGACATCTTTCTGAACTAATTGTTGAAGGGTTACCAACATTCTGCTGGGGCAAAATCATCAGCTATCAGTTGACAGATCAGAAGTACCGCCCTCTATTATCACGTGTAGTGCAAACCTACTGTGGCGCAGTTTATAGTTGATTAACGCATTAAATAGCCAATGAATTGAAAACAACAAAGTCTCACGTGAAACCCTCGTGGCCTGCTTCTCAATAAAGGAAGCACGATTGTGATTGGTGGAGCATTCCATGCAGGGAGTATCAGGCCCACAGAACGTCTAAATGTCTCCTACACAAATATATCGCCCATTGTCATTTTTTGGAATGACGAATATTGCTTGGAACTGTTTTTAATATTGCCCAACCTTAGTACTTACTATAATGTTTGATGGTGCTACACATCAGATTCACGCAGTCTTGTGGTGATGAAATTATCAGAAGATCACTTATGCGTTTCAGTCACTTCCAGAAGGGGGAGTGTCTAGGTCAGTCATAGCTCGGCTAAACTGGGATGTCGTTTACATGCAGGGAAATTTGGTTTTCTAACCGCATTATCTGGGTGCCTTAGCTCGATTAGGAGTAGTCCAGTTCAGTTTAACTTCAGCCAGATTAAGGTGTTTACATGCATTTAAAAAGTCCAACTTCAGTCTGACTAAGGCAATATTTCCTGACACTCCATGTAAACACTCCGAAGAAAACTGAAGTATTGCCCTAAAAAGACTCACGTTGTTTTTTTTTTAAATGCATGTAAACACGTTAGTCTGGTTGAAAGGGAACTTCTTCTAATCGGGCTGAAGCATCCAGATAATGCGTTAGTTATCTGACTTCATTCTGCATGTAAACGGGTCAGTTGAATTGAACCGATAGGACGCTCGTGTTCCGAAAGTGACGAGACCGCAGTAGCGGTCTGCTGATAATATCATTGCCACAAATTAACACGTGTAACACCATCAAACAGTGCAGTACGTACCCAAGCTGTGCTGCAGCATTGTTGTCCATTCCTTCGGTCATTGTGCATATTCTGTTTCAATTCCATCTGCTTCACTCCTGCCAGCGTTTGTTTATTATTTGTGTTGCTATAAGCTAACCGGAAAAATGCCGACATGAAAGTGTGCATGTCACCACCTACTGTACCGGAGTGGAACAAACTTCATTTGAGAGGTCGGTTTTCTAATATGCATGTAAACGAGGATAAAGACTCCCAGCTTATTACCATAAGATCGACCTGGATCGACTTAAATGTTGATACTTTGCATGTAACCGCACTGACTGACTTGGAACAGGCACAGGAACAAACAGATATGATCAAATAAATCAAATAATCTGTAAATTGACTGAGTTATGTCCATTTTGATGTTATCATGAATTGGGTTGAATCCAAAGGAGAATCAGTTGTAGATGTACATGAATGTCTTCTGAGAGTTTCTGTTTGTGGTTTAGGACATTTTTTGCTAACAAACATAACAACGCACGTGCACACACACTCACACAAACACACACACACACAAGCAGAATAAAAAACATTCTCCAGTTTTGACTTTTGGTGGTGGGCAGAACCAGATGTCTGCGATATCTGTAAATGCATTCAAGTCATAAAATATTTTAGTGTATCTGCAAAGATGAAAACAGAAATGAAAAGCTTGTATGCTATTTGAACATGTCACTGAATATTAATAAATGCAGTAAACACTGTTTTGCAGATAAAATTAAATTCATCTTATTTATTCATCTTATTTATATATACATATATATATATATATATATATATATATATATATATATATATATATATATATATATATATATATATATATATATATATATATAATTGGAGCAAAATTCATAAACTGTAGAAAAGCAGAAAATATATTGTATACTTGTGCAGAGATGTGGATGCATGAATGCAGAAGAGTTTATTGTTGTTAAAGTGGGGAAAAAACATACAATTTTGCCTTCAAACTTGGGATTTATATATTTATGCTGCATATTTTCTAACATAAGCATATCTTTAATCTGAATATTTGCATTACAAGTTTGTAAATAAGAATATATCCCAAAGCAGAGTTTGATCACTGTGTTAAACAATCTCTGGCAATTATTTAACAGCAACGGCAGCCTAAACGTTCCCCTAAACAACGATGTGCTGGAGAAAAGCGGATTGCCGCTGATCTGGATTTGAAGGGAAAAAGATTAAAAAGACATCCTTTTTAATAAGAAGTGTAATTTGTCTCTGCATCTTCAGATTGTGATTCAAGTGATGCCCTTGGTGGTGGCTCCCAAGAGAGAGGCTCCAGGAGAGCTCGGCTAATCAGATCACTTCGTACTAAATTAGACCTCCAGGGAATAAAACGCCCAAACAAACTGAAAGATTAAGTGTGTTTCTCCGAACACCGAGCGATGGGAAAGATTCTCCCCCAAAGTGAAGCTGTGATTGGACTATCTTGTCTACAGCTTGGTTTCTTTACTTATCCTGGAAATGTTTTCAGTACATTCTTGTCCCCGAGTAACCTCTTCTTTTCTTGACTCCTTTCCAAACAACACCGACTTTCAAGGCAATATCTGGCTGGTTTTCCACCGCTCCCAAGGTTCAGAAACAACAGCCAACGTCCCAATCAATGTCAGCCTCTTACTGACCCTACTGTGCCTTACTGTCTCTGAGCACATGCAGCCAACATCCCTGCTATCTAACATCTCCACTCAACACCCCCAAAGAAAGGTGGAATTAGCTGCTACAAATTGCAGGATCTTTTTTCCAATTATGTTGGAATTTTTGCCCCAAAAAGAACTCACACACAAAGCAGGAAACTTGCTGTGATGAATATATTAATGATGTCCGAAAGTTACTCGTTCAAATTTATGCAGGGTTTTGCTAAGTATCTTTGCTATGCTAATCACAAGGGATTCTGGCCAACATGCAATTTGAATGAGATGTAGTGATGAGAGTGAAGTGGGCCTCTTGAATGCAAAAGCCCTTCAAAGACAGAATAAACTAACAAGGCAACCTCATGAGCAGCATTATCTAACAGAAATAAATTAAACATAACCTGTAGGCCGAAGCAAATCTGTTGATTTGTCTTCAAGCTGTAATGACTCTTTTGATGCCCGTGGGCAGCTGGAAGAAACACACAAAACAGATGAAGTTGGTTCAAAAATATTTTTAAGTGTCCAGTTGCGATCTGTGGCCTACATATGAAAACGGCACAGATGAGAATCTGTAGGGAAAATAGTTTTGTGGCTCCATGAAGTTGGAACAAATTCATACAAATAAACGTAGAATAAAAAGTCTGGACATTGTTGTTTGGTTGATTATTTCATCATCATCATTATCATCATCATCATCAATTTTATTTGTATAGCACTTTCCAGCTCCCTTCAGTCAGCCCCAAAGTGATTACCATAACAAACAAAACATACCACAGACACAATGAATCACATAAAAACAAGAGTGACCACAATACAAGTACAAAAAGGTACCTAATTGAAAACCAAAGAATAAAAATGTGTCTTAAGCCTAAAAACTGTTAGTGAGGGGGCTGTTCTGTCATGTCCTGTGTCCATGTCTCCCCAGTCTTTTATATTTAGTTCATCCCTCCAGTGCTTAATAAACACTTTTTACTTTTGAACCATGCCTGGCTGCCTCTGGATTTACCTGCATTTTGGGTCCTGCTTCATCCACCATTTCATGTTCGAACGACCAAAGGCAGAGCATTCCATAGTCGGGGCCCAACAACCGAGAAAGCTCGCCCACCTCGGGGCTCCAGGTTATATCTAGGTCAGACAGCAAACACTGGTCTGCTGACCACAACAAACACGCTGGAACATGGCGGATTATTTCTTTTTTGTAACAATACTTCTTGGTAAAAACTTTATGTTGTTGGAAAGCCTGATTAGTCACATTTACTGCAGAGTGTGCCACTTACCACTAGGGGTCAGTGTGGGAAAACCCTTGGAAGGAGGTTCACGTCCGGTGAGACGAGAGGTTTGCATTTGAGGATGTTCATGACGCTATGCATGTACCTCACTGGTCGACTTCTATTTGAGAGTTTGTACACCTTGTTACACATTCTTTAAGCTGTTGATGCAATGTTAGATGTTGTTGGTATGCACGTTACGCCTCGGTGCATCAGATTATGTTTGTTAGCTTTAGCCCATATGTTTCACGTTGCCGCTAGCTTTAGCTCATGTAGCTTTTACATGTCGCCGCAGGGCTCCATCATTGTTGTCAATAAAGTGATCTGACATCGAGGAGTGTGTTTCTTCATTTACTGATGTAGGTCTTTTAAGAACTGTGTATTTATGGAATGAGCAACACAGCTAAACATGTGGGTAACATCCCAAGAAATGTTCCAATGTCTCTTCCAATAATCTCATGTGTTTACTCTTTGGTTTTAACTCCAGGTGTGCAGCATGAGGAGGAGGAGCCAAGCTGGTAACAACCATAAGGGGGAGGGGCCAAGTGGTTGTAGCTGCATATGGCTCTTCTATACATTACTGAGGCTGCTAGCAAAGGAATAAAGCATGAAAATTACTAATGGTGGTGATTTTTTTATCACTGTGGGAAAAATTGTATCAATCCACAAAGCAACTCAGAACAAATGTGAGAACTAACAAAATGTTGCAGCAATTAAAAAAAAAATATTTTGACACTACGTGCATGTTTAGCTGCATTGTTTTCCATGGATGCACAATCCACGAAGGATTTACCATAGTAAATGTGACGTATCGGGCTTTACAACAATATAAGATTGATTGCCAATAAACATCTTACAATGACAAATTGTGCTATGTTTTATGCACTCTTTATTTCAGATGTGTAATTCTGGAGATTTTGTTAAATTGCCACAATGGCCCAAGAAGAAAATCCAATCCATTTCTATCATTGTATTCTCAAAAAGAGTAAACGGGAGCATGATTTCTAGATTTTAAAAAGAAAAATATTTAACCCTTTGCTTGTATACTCTGAAAATTCCCATACATGGAGATATTTTCCTCCTGTCTTAGTTTAAATGGTTTCACTGTGACGATTCACCTGTTTACATGAACTCAGTTATCAGTGATCCCTCATCAGTTTCCTTGCTCTTCTTTTAGTTGGTTCAGTTGCGTTTTAAATACAATTACCAGCTTTTAAATACAGCCACCGTTTCCTCTGTACTCATTCAATAACAAAAAACTTTTTCTTTTCCACAATTTGGTCACAAAAAATTCCGGAGCTTCACTGAAACGAACTGCTTAATTTCTAGGTATAAATTCAGGCTGACGAAATGTCTTGGGTCTTCCTTTAGGTCTCCTCTCGGTTGGACATGCAGTGAAAACCTCACCAGGGAGGCGTCCAGGAGGCGTCCTAACCAGATGCCCGAGCCACCTCAACTGACTCCTCTTGATGTGGAGGAGCAGCAGATCTACTCTGAGCTTCTCAACCTGTCTCTAAGGGAAAGGCCAGACACCCTGCGGAGAAAACTAATTTCAGCCGCTTGTATCCATGATTTTGTTCTTTCGGTCACTACCCAAAGCTCGTGACCATAGGTGAGGATAGGAACGTTGATCTGGCTCAGCTCTCTCTTCACCACGACCAGCTGGTACAACGCCTGCATCACTGCAGACGCAGCACCAATCTGCCTATTGATCTCCCGCTCCATCTTTCCCTCATTTGTGAACAAGAACCTGAGCTACTTAAAGGAAAAGTTCGCTTTTTTAGACATTAAGTTTTATGTGTTCCTTCACCCACCCAGTGCTCTGTAAACTTTGACCCATTTCACACACACCCCCCTGCTCAAACATTTTCAGGGGAGAAGTGATTTATAAACGTAGTTCTGGCTAGTTTCGGGGGCGCTTTATCTGCCCCGTTTAGCCTCACAAAAGGATTAGCCTCTGAAAGCATGGCTAATTTGCATCTCACAAACAAAGAGAAAAAATTTACAACGTCACATTACAACGGGACTAGTTTTTGTCATTCGTATCCCTGCGCCGGTCACCGCAGCAGCTAGAACGGGCTCGTGTCTGGCTGCTAATCCTAGCTGTATGAGTGAAACAACAACTTCTAAAGTCACTTAAAAGTAGTTTTTCTTAAATATATCGAGCCATGGTGCATACCTGCAGGTTCCCGGGTTGTAACAATAAGGATGTTACAGGATCACCTTTTCGGTTTGACACTTTTCCTGCTAAGGACGTTTCTCTAAGGCATCAGTGGCTTTTAGCAATCGGCTACTCCAAGGATACTCGGCTGGAACGAGTCAAAACCTTTCGTTTGTGCAGTGCACACTTCAAAGAGGATGATTACATCAGGAAAAAGTTCGGGAAAAGTGAAAGACTGTTTTTGAAGAGTTCGGCCGTACCAGAAATCTGGGTAAGTTTTGTTTTTAAAAAATGATTTATTCCGCTATGTCTGCTGTATTCATGCAATCATCTTCGCATTTTAGCGCATTATTTATGCAATCATCTTTACACCGATGGTTGATCATAGACTGCAGTAGCTTTGTCAACAATCTGTGTTGATGTGTGTGTTTTGTGTAGCAAATGCAATTCTTCATCCGTGTACTCTGGCTCATAAAGATATCCTAGTAGTAAAATAAGTTTCTTCTTCATCTGGTATAGTGTTAAAATGAAATTCGTCATCAGATGAGACGGAGTCTGACATGTTTTCGGCATTCGGCAGTGAAACAGCTGACATACAAAGCGCTGTTTAATATCCGCGGGGACCGGCGCAGGGATACGAATGACAAAAACTAGTCCCGTTGTAATGTGACGTTGTAAATTTTTTCTCTTTGTTTGTGAGATGTAAATTAGCCATGCTTTCACAGGCTAATCCTTTTGTGAGGCTAAACGGCGCAGATAAAGCGCCCCCGAAACTAGCCAGAACTACGTTTATGAATCACTTCTCCCCTGAAAATCTCTGGGCAGGGGGGTGTGTGTGAAATGGGTCAAAGTTTACAGAGCACTGGGTGGGTGAAGGAACACATAAAACTTAATGTCTCAAAAAGCGAACTTTTCCTTTAAACTCCTCCACTTGAGGCAGGACCTCATAATAACGCATATGCACAGTAATGCCAAAGCCAAACATACCAGAATTTTTTGTTTGTTTGTTTACTGTAAACCTTTTATATCCAAAGGTTAAAGAGAACAAACGCTGTCTATCCATATTTATTAGGGCTGTCAATCGATTAAATTTTTTAATCGCGATTAATCGCATGAGTGTCCATAGTTAACTCACGATTAATCGCAGTTTTTTTTTTCTTATTCAAATTTTTCTTATTTCAACTATGGAGTGGACAAATATACTTTTTAAAGAAAATATGTTTATTATAACTGTACCAAACAAACATGATAAATACACTCCAGTATCCTCCTCAGAAAAAAAAAATATTCAAAAGTGCAATTAGGCATTACCTCCCACACAATAACACCTTATATGGTTCCACCATAAGGAATCACAAAATCAACACATGTGGGACTAAAACAAGGACAAAGGGAAGAGTGTGATAAAGAACTAGGACTCTGCCTATTTAGCACATCTTAATTATATCTTATTATTTTTAACAAAAATATAAGGCAACACTTCTGTTTTTTTTTTTTTTTTGCTTTCTTAATCCATTGAACTCAGACAAAAATAATGCAACAGGGGCCAAACTCAAATCAGCTGATGTTGCTGAACTGTGGCCCACACACACAAACACACACATACACACACACACATTTATTCTGGTAAACTATCAATTATTTTTTCCCAGATTTTTTTCCAGCGGCAAAACGGGCAGCACATTTTTTTTATTTTTCTGTAGATTATTGAATTATATTGGGACAGAATGATGATGCTACCTCATCAGCTGAGACCTCAGCTGAGAGGTCCCGGTTGGTTGCAGCATTTCGAACACAGGAATTAAATACTCAAAAAAAGTAAACAAGCTGTACCCTCCTCCTCCTCCGTTTCGCCACCGATTGTTTGGTTGAACTCCTCCGGTTATCCGCCTCGTCGTAATCCAGAGAAAAATACCAAGCTGCGGGTCACTTTCTACACACTGTTTACACTCGCTTTCTGAGCGGTTACGTCATCACCGGCTTTACGCTCATACTGAAAGCCTGGTAGGCGTAGGTCCCCGCGCGATTTAAAAACACTATTTTTATCTTAAAAATCCAGCCGTGGAAATCCTAAAAAGAAATTGACTTGAGGGTTTAATACATTTTTACACATGTGATTCAAAGGAAATTTGCCGCTGGCCAATGGCTTGTTCCTGCTTCTTATTTACGTCAGACTATGGAACGCGAGGAGGGCCAAAACAAAACTACGGAAGCCTGCGCGTTAATTGCGCGTTAAAAAAATGAATGCCGTTAAGAAGGCTTTGCATTAATGCATTAAAAACGCGCTAATTTTGACAGCCCTAATATTTATACAGATTTATGTCTTCAGTAATTATACTACATAAACTGTGTAGCTGACACTTTAGTATTATATGCTCTGCTGTGTTCATTAGCTAGTGGTAAACTTAATGTCTCTGTTGTTTGTCAGAATTAGTTAATTATAATTAGTTAAAACTCTTCATGTGAGCTGTGATGCTGATTGGCTGAACCTGCGGTAAGGCATTACGTCACTTCCTGTTTCAGTGTTTGCACTCAGTGTAGCTGTTCGGTGTTTGTGGCTTGCTAAAATTGGTTTGATTTCTCTGTACTGAGACATTTTTGAGTTCTTGTAGTACATAAGCACGCGAAAACACACATTTCCTGTTGCACCTAGCGTTTAGGGAACCCTTTGAGTTCGCACGCAGTTTTATTTGGTGTGAAAGGTTGTTTGCCTAGTTAGCTTAGCCTCGGCGCGGCTATGGCTACTTCTGTCTCTCCCTCTCCGTCTCCTATCTCTTGCTCTGTGTGTCAGATGTTTAGTTACTCCTCTGCCTCCTTTAGTGATAATGGTACGTGTAATAAATGTAGCATTTTTGTAGCTTTGGAGGCGAGGGTGTCGGAATTGGAGGCCCGGCTCCGCGCTGTTGAAAAACCTGTAGATAGCCGTAGCTACTTAGCTAGCGCGGGGCTAACTAGATCAGAACCACCCCGTAGCGGTCCTCCAGTAGAACCCGAGCAGCCGGGACCTCAGGCCGGCTGGGTGACTGTACGTAAGAAGCATAGAACCCAGCCCGTGGGACACCACCAACCCGTCCACGTTTCAAACAGATTTTCCCCACTCGGTGACGCACCCACTGAGAAGCCGACTCTGGTTATAGGTAGCTCCATAGTCAGAAACGTGGCATTAGAGACTCCAGCAACCATAGTCAAATGTTTGCCAGGGGCCAGAGCGGGCGACATTAAATCCTACCTGAAACTGCTGGCTAAGGATAAGCGTAAATACAGTAAGATTGTTATTCACGCTGGCGGTAATGACACCCGGTTACGCCAATCGGAGGTCACTAAAATTAATGTTGCTTCGGTGTGTAAGTTTGCCAAAACAATGTCGGACTCCGTAATTTTCTCTGGCCCCCTGCCTGACCGGACCAGTGACGACATGTTTAGCCGCATGCTGTCCTTCAACCGCTGGTTGTCTAGGTGGTGTCCCGAAAACAACGTGGGCTACATTGATAATTGGAAAACTTTTTGGGGAAAACCTGGTCTGATCCGAAGAGACGGCATCCATCCCACTTTGGATGGTGCAGCTCTTCTTTCTAGGAATATGGCCAATTTTATTAGTCCTCCCTGACAACCCAGGGTCCAGACCAGGAAGCAGAGTGGTAGTTTAACCCTCCCCTCTGCAGCTTCTGTACTGTTACCCACCCACTCCCCCATCCAGACAGTGTCCTGCCCACGGCCAGAATCAAACAGATTAAAGATCAGGCTTAATAGAGCAAATCATGATAATCTCATAAAAATAAAAACAAACTCTACTGAACAGAAAACTAGAACAATTAAATGTGGTTTATTGAACATTAGATCTATCTCTTCAAAGACTTTATTAGTTAATGATTTGATTTGTGATAATCAGATTTCTCTGTTTTGTCTCACAGAATCCTGGCTGCAGCAAGAGGACTATGTTAGTTTAAATGAGTCGACTCCTTCTAATTATTTAAATCATCATATTGCTCGTAGTACAGGACGAGGAGGAGGAGTAGCAACCATCTTTCATTCAGATTTATTAATCAGTCCCCAACCAATTA
>SSNS01000181.1:795461-809448 GCA_006937985.1 Aphyosemion australe | reverse complement strand
ATGTGTATAAGAGACAGGCCATAGAAACACTACTTGATATATGTGGTGTGTGTGTGTGTGTGTGTGTGTGTGTGGGTGCGGGGTGTGCCTGTGCCTGCTCTGTCTTCTCAACCCCCAGTGAGCCGTAGCGGATGGCTGCTCATACTGAGCCAGGATCCTCTGGAGGTTTCTTCCTGTTAAAAGGGAGTTTTCCTTCCCACTGTCGCTAAATGCTTGCTTAGTATGAGGATTGTACCAACACAATGACACTAGTCAGTGTCTTGATGCAATCTGCTGGGTCCCTTATATAGGAAACTTTTTTACTGATTGGCTTATGAACTGAACTGTATTGGAATGTTTACTTTGTGAAGTGCCTTGAGACGACTCTTGTCGTGATCTGGCGCTATATAAATAAACTGAATTGAATTGAATTGAATTAATTGCTATATCATCGCTGGGCATTAATCACTTTGGACTATTAAGCTTAATAATTCATCAAAAACCTTTAATGAAATATTTCAGTCATTAAACATGTTAATAAGATACTAGATTAAAGCAGCTTTAACAAACCTTTGAAAATCTCCTAAGAAGATCAGAGCTGTTCCGCCCTGCCATGCTTTCTGCCAGCCTTCCAATCCTGAAGATCTACAGCCGGTTTCCCTGTGCTGCAGAGGTCAGGACCGTGCCTCGGAGGCTACAGGCTTAAACATTTGGGAAATTGGCCGTGCTACTCCATGCATAATTTACATCAGCACTGTGTGAGGACAGATATAGTCAGGAAGATGAAAAGATCCTGCAGCTCCTGCATCGCCTGACTCTGAAAATTACAAAAAGGGTAAAATTCTAATCTCAGAGCTTACAGTGGTTGTCAGAGACGGCGGAGTACCTTGATCTTTGCAATGTTCTTTCTCAGAATCAGTGACTAAGACACACACTCTCTTGTGTATTGGAGGAAACAGGTTTGATGTGATAATTCTGCTGCTTGGCTCTCCACCATGCCATATGCCTGACCTCTCTGTGGGGAGAGGAATGCACCTGGCTCTTCTCACTATTAATCAGCCTGATTGGGAGGGGAGGGGGTTGTGGCTGTGAGGCTGGGACGAGGAGGTACTAGCTGCAGCTGGATGCTGGCCAACTTACACACACACACACACACACAAAGTTCCACATGTCTGAAAACAGCTGGTTCAGCACTATCCTTTTTGCCTTCTCTCTTCTGTACTTCTTCTGCTCTCTCTGACCTTGTGTCCCTCTCCTCAGTTCCCTGTTCTTCTGTCCTCAGCTTCTTTCTTCTTACACTGAAAACGTCCAACATCCATCACGTCTCCGTCCAAATGTTCGCTGCATTGAGTTCAGCCATGCAGACCCAGAGGAGTAAATACAGAGTGGACAAAATATGAGAGAATCGGGAGCAGCTACTGTCTCCATCAGTCAGCCAGCTCAGGTGAATCCAGGTGCAAGCATTGATCCTGGATTGATTTACCTGTTAAGTCCACTTGAGTCAAAGACAGAGAGGACAGACTGGTCTGTCAATGGGAAACGCTGACAAACAGAGAGGGCTCAGATTATAGAAGAAAAAGCATCCGGAAAATGAATAATGAAGATAAATGTTTTCAGGACAATGTGGGTTTTTATTGTTATTTTTACATATGCAGGGATACAGGATGAAGGATTTAACCGTTTCTGAATCTATGAGAATTCTTTACACCTTCAGACTTGATGTTCTGAAACGTTCTCAGGTATGTTAAAATACAAATAAACTAAACTAAACCAACCCTAAAAGAGCAGGTCTCACTCTGCTGTCGGCTGGTACAGGACCATGATTAGCATCACTGCATTTGACTTTTAGTTATTTCTTGACTTTAATGGGGGTTAATGGGGTGGAAATGTCACTGGTGTAAAAGCATTTTGGGTTTAATATTCATCATTTCTGTTGGCCTTTTTGAAGTGGGTTTCAATTTAAAAGTTTTAAATAATTACTATCTTCCTAGATGGCCTCCTCAGAAATAGTTTAATCATAACATCAGCAGACCGGACAGCTCTACTAATGAGATTCAGAGGAAAATAAATAAAAGCCTTTAATGTATGTCCCTGTTCCCTTTCAGGTCAGAGGTCATCTGATGTTGAGAATGATGGAGTTAGGAAGTCATTTGGGTCGAATCTTGATAGTAACATTGTGCACAATCATGTAAAATTTGCACCATCAGTTGTGTGTTGTGGGTGGCTCTCTGCTACAAACACTTATAGCTTAATATCTGTCAAATTCACTTAGTTGGTCATGATGAGGGAGGTTGACTACAAAGGTTAATCAGTGCTAGATGATATGGAGGCTTTTTGAGGTTTTCACTAAGACCTTCACACTGGACTTGGATGTTTCCAGGTTTGCTATTGGAGCTGTGTGTCGTTGTTGTAGCTGCTGCTGTAACTCACTGCTTAGAGCAGTAATGGAAGGAAGCAGAATGAGCCAGCTCCAGTTTTTGTTACAGACGACCAGAGAACGGGACAGATGGACAATGCTGTTGGATGTTTTCCACAGGCTTTTAAACTGTTGTACTTCTGGAAATATTTGCTCTGGGAAGGTGGCTTTTAACAGGAGGACACAGAATGAGCCTGAGGCTACTGTATGATGAATAACAGATGGTCTGCTTGATTTGTGCCTTGTGGTTGTTGGTGTGGAGTCACAGTAGCAGTAATGAAATGTGATAGGAAGAGATAGTTATTCTAGATAGGAATAAATGGATGTTATGTGTTATTATAGCTTTTTCTTGGCAATTTATCTGTTTTGCTTTTTGAGTTTGTGCATTAAAATGAGATATTTGACAATAAAAACAATTGTTTTTGCATAATGTGGGAACACATTTGCATGTTTCCATCTTTTTGTAATTCTGTTGTTTACTTTTCTCGGTGTTTTGAAGTGAGTGGGGCTCTGTTGTGAAAAGGGGACATTGCAGAGGCTTGAACGCCAGTTGCTGTATGGAAATGAAATTTGTCTGCTGCTAGAAGTTGGTTTGGTCAAAGTCAGCAGCAAGCCCTCATGAGTAACCAAGGATGAAAACAGACTCCAAAATGCTCCCCAATCATATGGATGAAAATTGCTTTACTGGCACTTTGCCCAATAAAAGTTTCTGGTTTCTGGGCTTCCTGCCACACTGTGCAGCCTGCTTCACAAGCACAACCCGGGTCTCTGGTCGACCCATTGGTTGCATTGTTGTCATGCTGAAAATAAATCACTTTTTTCAGGTTATGGGAAATTTTACAAATATAAAACTCTTGGGGCACTTGCATATTTTGTGTTTCTCATGCACAGAAGCTGGAGTTTTTCCACTTTTTTCCCACCTACCTCTGAGCTCTGAACTGCATCAACATCCCCTCCCAGAACACAGCCAGATAAATACACACATCATGCACGAATGCACTGGAAAATAGAAAACTAAATCCCATTGGATTATTTTGGGTGAAAAGAGAAAATATCTGACATAGAAGTCAAACTGTCGACATGTTTGAACCCCACACAATCAATGGAAGATGACCTGGATCAAAGCAATGAAAACATTTCTGTGATTGTTACAAACCCTGCAGGATTATGAGGCAAAGCCATGGCACTGGAAAAAATAGAGAAAGCTGAAATACTACTTTGTGAATAAATGATAAAAGACAACAGCAAGGTCAACTCGGCTGGTCCATCCCACAAGTTTCTGAAAGGCTTTTGACTTTTTGCAGATTTTTTTTTCAGAAGTCCAACTCACCGCTTTGTCTTATTATAGAATAGGAAACAAAATTGTTCTGTTGTTAAAGCACTGAGCATCAAAGCTTCTGGTAGTTTCATCCGAAAAAACTATTTTAAATTGTGTTATGATAATTTAAAATCTAACCTACAGAAAACCTGAGGCCCAAAGATGGGGTTGGTACCCCACTGTGGGCCTCCAAGAACTACACAGAAGGTCTTTAGATGATTTCCAGGAATAAAATACATTTGAAGCGGTTTCCTTAATGCCCTGAATTATTTAGCTTTTTAAGCATGTTTGTATTGTCAAATGACAGATATTTAGGGTTGCATGTCTTGTCTATTGTTATTTTGTGGGTCTGACACTGAAAAGTTTGGGAGCCACTGGTTTAGTGTACATTACAACGTGACCAAAGGTTCCCTCAAGGACCAGCTTGTCTAGAGCACAGATGAGGACTTTCTCTAGATTTACCTGTAGAGTGTTTCCAGCCACCCAACTTTTAATAGAGTCTGAACATCTATGCAACACCTGCAGCTTAGACATCTCATGGTGCTTAAAGGATACATATAATTGAATGCCATCTGCATGTAAGTGGTAGAAGATGGCTTTGAAAGTGCTAAAGTGGTGTGATCTGTTATCATGTAGCTGCATCTGAAGTAGCTTTTCACACTAAAAGTGAAATGCTCAAAACTCACTGCTGAAGCCTGCAGCCGTGTTCCAGCACAGATTACCAAGGTGTCTGATGCAAAACAGGAGACATTTACAAAACTACAAGCAGACAAAGTTTTACATGAAAAGAAGCTCGCAGTTCCTAGGATACGCAGTATGATTATCATTGTTACACTGTCCCAGAGTATGTGTGAATGAGATCAATGACCAGTGTGTTAGCTGGTGAGGATTTGCAGTGCACCTCCGAACGCTGTGAAAGCAGGGAGAGGGGTGGTGCGCACAAAATGCCTATGACAATTATTACATGAACATGATGGGACCTGTAAATACTGGTGGGGACAAATCTGTAACAGAGGAGGAAAGAAAAACAAACAGCACTGCAGATAGGTAAGGAAATAAGTGAAAATAGGACAGGCACCAAAATTTGGACACATTTTAACTACAGTAACAATTAAAAGGCAGAGTGTGGAATATGCAACAGGAAAATATATCCAACAGGCTCTAATAGTTCAAAGTTAATAAATATTTTACTTGCAGAGTTTGTTGTTGTCATTTAAAATGTGTTTTTATAGCTCTCTGCTTCATGTGGAATAAAATAAGTTATTTATATAATGAACATTTGATATAACATACATATTGTAGATTAGGAATTCAGTTTACACACCCGTTCTGTTCAAAGAGACAGAGTTCCCATCACTAACTTCTTGATGACAAATAGAATTTGTGGAGAGTGGGAAGAAAGCGCGTAGAAATTAGCAGGAAGTACCTTATTTGGGGTGTTGGTGTAACACTGACCCCGGCTTTCCACCATTGGCGAAAGCAGCATGTAACAAAATAGCGGCCTGTGAGCTCCCTTCCAACTGGGAGCAAAAGCGTTCCACACAGCTGATCCTGCGAGGTCACAAAATCACGGGAGAATTGCAACACCATGTGTGATTTCAGAAGTCCACACAATAACAAGCAAGGAGAAAGATGGCTGCATGTATCCAAAAAGGTCTGTGGTTTATTTTCTGTTTTGTTTACATCGGTTACGGGGGTTTCACAGGAAATGACGTACTGCACGTGCCTTTTATTTTGAAAGTTTCCAGATGTTTCACACTGCTTTCATGTTTGACTTCCTGTCTTTCTCTATCTAAACTGCGGAGTTTGACGTGTTTTAGCAGCGTAGCGCGTAAAAAATAGACTCGAGACGTAACGATAGCGTCCCATTGCTTCTGGGACGCATTCAAAACGTTACACATAGCTGCCGATGGAAAGGACCCTGTTCACTATAACGGCAGCAAATTGCTGCGTAGTTTGTTTCGCGGCCGTTTCGCGACGCTTTCACTTTCGGTGGAAAGTCGGGGTACGAGTAAAACTAATCAAATGGATTTCTCTTGCTGCTTGAAACTCTGAGAACTGAGAGTGTAACAGTGTCATGATTGCCTTCTCAATAAAGGTTTTCCAAATTTGCCCCAATTCAGCCACAATTAGTCAGGTTATAGAGATCATAGCAGTTTGGTTTCCATCTGAATGAACTAAAATAGAAATATGCACCAATATTAAACTCTTCAGTCCCATCTGAGCAGAAACCACAGAAAAGTTTAGTGACCTTACCTGTAAGGTTTTGTAATGCCGCCCATCATGTCACTGGCACATTCTTCTTGTTTTATTTAACCCACCATCACACACTTGGCCTAGAAAAGTTGCCTCCATTTAAATGATTAAATATGGATGAAAAGTAATGCAAAATTGAAATGTTTCAGACTGCAGACAGTCATTTAGTGGAAACTGTTGCAGTGAGTAGCGGTTCATTCCTGAAACCACCATCTCAGACTAAAGTGCCCTTTGCTCAACATGGAGAGTGTTGGGAATAAACAGCTGCTAAACCAAAGCAAACCTATAATGAGTAGAATCAGAAGTGTGTGTTTTCATATGCGGGCAAGTCTTAAAACTGGACTTTAGATCAAAGTCACGTCATCCAGACTGACCCAGTTCCAAACTGACAAGAGCATCAATTAAAGCAGACTAGTGATCTGAGTTGGCTTCTGCCGCTCTGTCAGTTTTACAGATGTTGAGCTAAAATTTTATTGATTTCCAACAATTACTCAAACATTGGGCTGCATCTTTACTTAAATTTCTACATTTAGTGTTTGAGTCTACTATTTCTGTCTGTTAAAACAATATCTCATTGGTGCGCATCAATAACAGGAACATTTCTGACTTGCTGCTGATAGGGGGAGGGGCCCACACTCACCAGGGTGTTTTTTTTCCTCCTAACTCAGTTTCATGTCATTGCTGTTCATGAAGCCCAGGGAACTTGGCTCTGTTTTTGTGCAGAAACTGAATTATATCCAGTTCAAGCTAATGCATACCCTCTTCAGACGGCACTCCAAGTGAATTTGAGTTTAATCATGCGCACTTGTTTTGTGTCTTTGACAGAATATGCAAACTCTCTCCCCTAAGATCTGTATTCCAGCTACTCCTCTGTATATTTTCTATAACAGGATTTTCTGGGTGGTGTTGCACACTGTTGGCCTTGCAACAGTTATTCAAAAAAGCACCCTCGTGTGCATTTGAAGCCAAATCACCTCCATGAATGTCATCTCTAACAGGCAGCACCGGACTGTGAAGATTTCCGATTGAAACACAGCGCCGGCGCTCGGACCTGGTTAGGATTCCTATCAGGAAGTGTGGTATGAAATATTAACCTTGTTTTTATGCTAATTGGCTGAAGCTTCAGAGAAGGTGAGAGGTTATGCTGGTGAAGGCCTTTGAACACATTGAGACAGAAAATAGTTGGTGACATTCTGCCTCGACCCATGGCTTACCGTAGGACGCTTTGTCTGTGCAAAAAGGTCACATTTAAGAGGTTTTTCTTCCACTCCTTTGGCTGCTGTACGTGGTTTGGTACCACCGGCCTCGTGCACGTCTGGGTCTGAGCGTTGGTCTGCAAACACAAAGATATTCACTCAGGAAACAAACTGATATTGTAAGGCGGCTGCATGAGATAAGCAGATTGAGACAAAATTCCCGTTATGTGTCACAATAAATCAAAACCCATTGATATTCAGTGAGTATGAGTTCTGAACCCTTTTGGATTTAAATATTTGTGAGTCAAACAGTTTCAGAAGCCTGCACAGCTGTCACACTTTGAGCTTCTCTTCTCCTCACTGAACACCCTCCCATGTACACTTCATCTGTTTGACTCCCTCTCCGTGTTCCACGTCTACATTTAGTTTTGGTGCCCCTTTGTGCTGACTTTTCATGAGTTTTGGTTCCTTCTGCCCACTCAGTGTTTGTCAGCTTCATTTTGTTTAGTCTCACAGAGATTCTCAGTCTGTTACTTTCAAATCTGGTTTAATGTTTGAATTCTCTCTGTTTGAGGTTGATGTATGGGAAAAAAGTATAATTTCATCAATGAAATTTAAAAAAAATAATGATTTTGTTGCAGAAAGCAGAAGCTCAATGATGGGTCTCAATAACCTCAGTTTAAAACTTAGAGTAAATACGTTCTCCAAGCCTTGCTTTTAATTGAATTTCTTTTTCAGACCAAAAAAAACTGTGTCATGGCAGCACCATTTATTTATTGTCCTTCATCTTGAGTTATTGCAGGGGACTAAGAAGGGAGCCATTAATTAGACAGGGACGTAAGATGTCTCAATGCCAACCATTTGTTTCACGAGTGATTACTCAGAGAAAAGCTTTTTCTTTAATACTTGGCAGAAAGCTGCAGCATTTTCAGCAGGCTGCACACAAATGAAAATAAAGACTTGATATCATTCATGAATGCATGAACCCAGATCAGCCAAACCACAACACACTCTAATTTATTTAAATAAACACTCGTTCATCACCAACCAAGTCATCATTTAGCGTTTAGGATGTTGTACAGAAATTTGCTGAACAAGTGTAGAACTCGTCCCACAGGAGTTAGGAACCAAAAGGCCCTACAGGTGTTTCTCTTTAATTTTGCACAATAATTCTGAGTTTTTTTGTGCCAAAATTATTCGGTCTGACAATAATTACACAAGAAAGACCCCAAATTACAGAATAATGGATAAATCAAACGTTACCATTCTGATTCTGTTCAGCTAATTTAAATCAACGATGTTTTAATTCCTCAATGTTTCATGTTGCAGGAACTGCGAGGACTCCTGGCATCAGCCCGCCTGTTACAACTGTTTCCAATTTACTTTGCCAAAGACATGACAGGGTGAATTAGGTAGACTCATTGCTCCACTGGCCAGAATGCAAATACCAGCTTCCCTATAAATCACACCATCTTTAAGTCCTGTGCCTAATTATGTCTATCTGTTACTTTAGTTGGGCTGTTAGCTGATACACATCCATCTACTTCCCAAATGCTTTCCCAGGAAGAATGTAGGACAAGAAGATCCGTGGTGAGCCGACTCCAATCCTCCTGAGACCGATTTCTGAATCTACTGAATTTAGTCTGTTTTTAAACCATCATCTCGTTGTAGGGGTTTGGAAGCAGGATGTTCACCTACTTCTCCTGAGTTCAGTGTTTATGACCAGTTTGTTCATTGAAGCTGCTGCTCTGTACAGTTCCACATTGATTATTTTGTCCATTTTGAAGTGTTTCTGTGTAAAAGTATTAAATTATTTCTATCTTAGCTGTTATAGATCACTTCCTGAAAGACGGCTGAGAATATATGTCTAAAACAACATGAGCTAATGGTTAATAGAGCCTAGGTCAAAGTGCATCACTGGCTCCCATCTCCTGAATTGCACAGCTATTCATGTCAACATTATTTTATAAACCTTTACATTAATATTAATTTCACATTACATGGTTATTCTCATTGGGCTTTGACCCCTGGATGCACCAGATGTTCTACATTTTGCTGCTGGTGATTTTTATGTGTGGAGGTAACCATCGATTTCTATGGAAATAATCATGTAGAGCAAAACTAAAGGAAAACAGCTGAGAACATAGATGGCAGCCATAAGGGTTGTAATTGCAACAACTACCCAAAAACACTGTTTTGATTCCGTGAATTGTCTTCTGTTCCCTAGAGAGTTTCTACATGTATATCAGCTGTTCTGGTATCAGCTGTACTCAGAGTAGCTCATCAATAACATAGGACAATATGTTCTATTCATCTGAACAGAGGCTGTTCAGGAAGCGATCAACATGTAAGGAAAGAATTATTTACAGTTGATTTTTTTTACAGAAACCCTGAAAAAACCCTTTATAAACATTTGTGAGTGGAGATCACAGCTGGAGAACACTGAGCTCTCTGCATCAAAGCTGGGTTTGGAGTCAAACGCAGGCGTCTGGTTTAAACATGGTCTATCCAACACCTTATTCTGTTAATGGAGCCATCACAAAACAATAGCTGCTTTTGTCTCCTCCTCATGTGCCTTCATTACCTCCTTTTGTTCGGTGATATTTTTCTCTTAAGATGGTGAAACAAGTTTGTTTTGTTTCAACCCGTTATGGTAACGGTTTTCTCCCTCGTTTTATCAGATGTTGTCCTCAGTTGGAAGCCTTTCTTCTTATAGCCAAACCACTTTTCTAGTATTCAAGTGGCTTCTAGACTCTAATCCGGGTCTTCCTCTGTCCTTCTCAGACAGAACAATTGACCCTTTGCACCTACGTCACCTGATCACATGGGTCCACCACAGTGGACATCTACAGTGAATTACAGGAGTACTGAACGGAGAGCGAAAGTTGTGACTGTGTTTTTAGCATGGCTTCTACAAGTTCAAGCTCAGTTCAGTTTTTTGAAGGTTTAGTGCATCTAGGTGGGGCTCATGGAGAAAAGTATGTACAAAAGTTAGGTGTTAGCTAGCTTACGAACATTAGCTTACGTTCTCCCTGCTGCTGTTCACCGATGTAAACAAGTTGCAGACTTTGCCAGAATTCACCCACTGGATTTGATGTGATAAACAGCGTTTCACTTTACACTGGAGCTGATTAAGAAAAAAAAAAAAATCTGGATCTCTACCAGTTTTTGTCGTTAGTGGAGTCACCGGGTTACAAGATATCTCATAATGGCGACGCTCATCATACTAATTAAATAACATAATTTTAATGCACGTAATCCTACTTTGAAATAAAATTAGTAATTCACTGTAGTGAACAGTAACGCACGCCATCTATAGTGAAATATAGGATTACCAATACTAAATAAGTCATATAAACACATCACATATCTTTTCAGGTCTATCAGCCCCGCTCTTCCTCATGAAATATGTTATTATAAACTTACCCAAGAAAACATGTTTGCTGCAAATCTAAAAATACTTTGAGGGATATTAGTCCATTTGATTGACTGCTGCCGTTCGTCCCTGTCCTCAGTCTCCATCAAAGTTAGTGCAGCCAACCACGCAGTAAACAACTACCATTTTACTGTGAAATCAAAATGAATGCAATATAAGACTACAAACTGGCTTGTTTTGACTAGCTTGACAGGAGTTTCAACGTGCATAAACAGTTTCTCTGCCGTCTATCATGGCAAAGGGGGTGGTCTCATGAGCAGTGTGACGTCACATGCAAAGGGTCAATAGTCGTCTCCTGCCTGGCCTCCAGTGTCTAGACCCTACCCCTCACAGTAGTGGGCTCCATACAGTAGTGGTGGGCAGATCGATCCAAATATCGATACTATCAATACCAAGGCGGCATCTTTATTGGATCAATACTAGCCTAGTAAGATCGATTCTTTACTTTAAGTCCCGTTCTTGTTTGCAGTGCTGTGGTTTCGGCAATAAGGAAACCTGACTCGCTCCTGTGTCAGCGTAGCACACTTTGGCTCCACTCCTCTCCCCTCTCATGTGTTTAGATGTTGCGCTGTCACGTGAGTCGCCTGACATAGACAGGCAAAGCCACAGACATCATATATGTAAACGCCCCGTGGATTGGCGCTGCCTATGGGAGCTGCCGTAGTGGCCAGCCGCCATCTTAGATGGGTCTCCATTCGCCCCCAGTGCATTTATTTCTACTGAGGAAGGCACTTAACCAACTAAAAAACATGTTTTATTATGCTTTTATTACAAAATCTGACATATGGTATGGCATGATAGTTAAAATACAAATAAATTAAAAAATAAAATCCCAACAGGTTGGCTAGAAAAGTTCCAGTTTTTGAGATTTTTATTTTAATTCCTAGTTTCTCAACAGTACTTTATAGGTTGTAGTTTGTTTGCTGGTTTGCGTGCACTGTTTATTTAAGTTTGAAAATTTTGATAATAAAGCATTTTCTATTTAGTTTGAATGCTTGGTAAAGCATTCAAAGTATTGAGTTTCTCCTCCTCCATTTTTCAGATTCCGTACGTTTTTTGAACTGTATCTCCTCCTACAGTTTTTCAGCTATTTCAGCAAGTTTGGTATCAAACCGTTCAGCTCGTTCAGCTCTTTCCGGCTATATCTCTTGGTATTGATATCTTCAACCGTTTCCGATTTATTCAGCTTTTTCTGCGATTTTTCAGCCCATTGAAATGAATGGAAAATGCTTAAAATCGCTCAATTTTGCACAAAATCGTTCATCTTTTTGACCTCTTACTTGCCAGGGTTAACTTCAACCTAGAGACTTCATTCAACTTTTAACAAACTCAAAAGATGTTCAACTATTTCAAATTTTTTCAGCTTCTTGATATCTTTTACGGTTTTTCTATAATCACAGGTTAAACTTGAGGTACGATTTTGGAAAGTTCAGGAACGTCTCCTCCTCCCCCCATTCAAAAGAATAGGGCCAAAAACAGACTTTGCTCGACTTCAGACCGTGCCATGAGAGAACCGTAGAACCCAGGGAAATGAGACTTGCGCTGGATGAAAGCTGACGGATTTTCCTCCGTTTTGAGCTATAATTTATGGACGTACTCCAAAAATTGTGGTCGTAGCGTTAACTAGTTTGGAAAGGTTTTAAAATATTTCTCCTTCCAGCAGCTGGGCTGTGCTGTCCCAAATATGGTCATGCCTTTCCCACTGTGACTGACAGCTTCAGATCGAAATCCAGAAGGGGAAATTCTGCTACGACCACATCTTTTGGGGTAGACGCGTAATTTTCTCAAAAACAGTAGTTTTACTCGTCCGCTTCGATGGGATGTCTTCGTTTTAGCTGTATCTGTCACGTTTCTTGAGTTACAAGGGTCAGAAGGAGGATTCAGCCACATTTTCCTCCCATAAAAAACAGGCATTTTCTGCTCTGTTCTAAGTCAGACAGCTGACATTGTCTCCTCATATCTCCTACACAATTCAACGTAGCCACACAGAAATTCACACAGAGCACCCTCGGAGCCTTCTGATGCTGACGCTTTTGGAATTTTTCTAATCGGTGCAATACTTTTCGAATGGTGATGAGAGGTTGGAGGCCTTTGAAGCTGCAGATCAAGGTTTTCTGCAGTCTCCCGTGACTTTCTCTAAACAAAAATCTGCCACGACCACATCTTTTAGAGTTTATTCATCATTTTTCCAAAAACAGTAGATTTGTTTGTCAGGTTCGATGGGATGTCTTTGGTTTAGCTGTATCTGTCACGGTTTGGGCGCTACGAGCCTCAGAAGGAGGAGTGAGCCAGCTTTTCTCCCACTGATCAGCTGCTGTCTCCGATGCCTTTCTCTAAAGAAAAATCTGCTACGACCACATCTTTTAGAGTTCATGCGTGATTGTTTTTAAAAACAGAAGGTTTTTTTGTCAGCTTCGATAGGATGTCTTTGTTTTAGCTGTAGCTGTCACGGTTCTTGAGTTACAAGCATCTGAAAGAGGATTCAGCCACATTTTCCTCCCATAAAAAACAGGCATTTTCTGCTCCAGACAGTAGAAATGATCTCATCATTTCTCCTACAAATATTCTAGGTAGGCACACAAAAAATTAAATATAGCACCACCAAAGCCTTCTGATGCTGACGCTTTTGGAATTTTTCAAATCGGTGCTATACTTTTCGAATGGTGATGAGACGTTTCAAGCCTTCGATTTTACATCTGAAGCACAGATCCAAAGCCTGCCTGCATCTACCAGCAGTCCACCAGTGGTGTGATAATGGAGCTTTCTGATTGGCTGTCTGACAGTGGATATACGGACTCTATCAGTCTGTCTGCTTGTTTCAGCAAACCAGAATCAGAACCAGCATCTGGTTTAAGACCAGAACCAGGATCAGAACCCAGACCCAGAATCAATACTCTCTCTCTCTCTCTCTCTCTCTCTCTCTCTCTCTCTCTCTCTCTCTCTCTCTCTCTCTCTCAGTCTGTCTCTCTCCGTCTTTCTCTCTATCTGTCTGTCTCACTCTCTCCCTCTCGCTCTCTCTCTCCCCCCCTCTTTCTCTCTGTCCCTCACTATGCCTCTCTTTCTCTCTCTCTGTCTGTCTCTCTCTCTTTCTCCCTCTCTGTCTGTCTTCCGCCCTGTCTCTTTCTCTCTCTCTCTCTCTCTCTCTCTCTCTCTCTCTGTCTTCTGCTCTCTCTCTCCCCCTCTCTCTTTCTCTCTGTCCCTCACTATTCCTCTCTCTCTCTCTCTCTCTCTCTCTCTCTCAGTCTGTCTCTCTCTATTGCTACCTCCCCCCCTCTCTCTCCCTGATTGGCTGAGAGTTTTCAAATTTTTTCTGGCTATACAGACATACACACCCACACATATTATACATCAAATTGTTCAGCTTGGTCTAAGGAACCCAATGCCCC